>JAODVQ020398656.1:0-11091 GCA_025400075.2 Phenganax stokvisi | reverse complement strand
ATTCTGGGCTTGCATCATTTCCTTGTTCGAAAAAAGCGCCCTGCGGGCAAAATTTCATCATCAGAAATGTTTCACGCTCTCGTCTCCGATTGGTTTTGGCAGATCACCTGACTATTGATCGAGGGACTATGAAGGATTATATATGAACGTCAGCGAAATACTCAGATTGAACATATATAACCCTTGCAAACACCATCTATCTCTTTCCGTAACCCAGTTATAAATGAAGGTCAGTGAACTTCTTTTTGTTTTCTTCAGTTTTTATAAAAACAACAAACTTGCCGTAATGTTTTCGCTCGAGAAAACGATTTCGTGCGCTCGTCTCTGATTGACTGGACTGTCGATTTTAGAAATACCATTTTTAATACGGTCATTAGCAGCATTCGATATGCAGCACGGAACTCCTTAAAATTTTGCATGGTATTACTTCCAAATTTTTCAGAGCGTAGAATTTTCCTGGGAAATATTACTACTTTGATCACAGAAACTTTAATAGTGTGAACCGGCCTTTAGCTTCAAGTTGCGGAAATATTTACGACCTGAGTTGGCCTTTGTCTGCTCTTGAAGACTCGAGCAACACGAGGGCAGTGAGCACTAGGACAAGCATAATTCATGAAGTTATATAAAGTCTGCGATATCTATTACATGCAAATATTAATTGACAAAGAATTTTAATGACCAGCATGCTGCAATCGTTGACCGTGAAACACTGGAACACGACACACAATCCACACAGTTCAAAGATTTAATAGCAGTGATTATATTTTCGAAGTGCGGCATGCATTCTTCTGCAACGAAAGCCAAACGCCAAAATTTCACATTACATCCAACAATCCACCACAAATGACGTGATTGACTACTTGTCGTGTACTGGAAGTTTGATGCCAGCGGCAGCCAGTTCTTCGGGTGTTAATCCTTGTTGTAGAGTTCGACGAACTGAAATTGGAAAAGTCGAAGTAGTATAGAATTAGCGTGTCCATGAAGAGAAACAAAGCAAATTGAACAATTCCAGACGTACCCTCGTCTAAGGAGTGCTGAAATGTTGGCCGGTGAATTGTCACTTCTTGTCAAGTTAAGTTTTATTAGATATTTTACTAAGGCGCTGGTTATGCGCGATGAAGACACTAATTTAACTACTTATAGTAAGATCTTACGTGATTTTCGGTTGGCCATCGAGGACCTTTCACGACGTCGCACACGTGACTTCTGCTTAGAAGTGACAGTCTTCACCAACATATCCATCATTTCATCTGTAGTGTCGTCAATCTCATCTTTACCAGTCCCCGAACTTCGCACACGGTTTTTCGAACTTGGTAGTGTCGAACATTTGAGTTTTTCTTTCGCATCTATCTCATTTCCCTTTCTGGAGATATCTTCTTCGCTGGTAGACTTCTGGCTCTTTGACAATGACTAGAATATGGGCAGGATTACAACGGTTAGTTGTCCTTGTATTACGAGTTTGGATAGGACAAGCGGGGTGAGCATTAAAGAAAATAGTTGTTATCCACTTCAGGCATATATTTAGTGAACTTTACGACAACTACAGATGGTCGAACACTTGAGTCTTGAAACGATGAGAGAAAGATTGTAAGTTATCATCTTGAATTATGGTAGAATGAAAGTAATCAAGTGAGAGAAACAGCTCACGTCAACAATTAGTTTTCCTCGAGTTTTGCTGCGTTCTTTCATCTTCGTCTTCTTCATTTTCTGCAATAGCCATTTTTCTCGACATGTTCGATACTCCAAAGAGAATTGACTGATGATTCGACAGAATTCACTGATCTGGAGATAAAAATAAGCAAATTAGTTAGAATAAGGAAACATAGCACAGAAAAAATCTCGAAAACACAGACCTTTGTTGTTCTAGCTGAAGCAGTGTTTAGACCTAAGTACAACAACAATTTTCTGAACCTGCAAAAATAATAGAGACATCAGCAATTCCATAAGGCGGGATATTTTCACTTTAGCTTATTTACAGACAAGTGGCAACTGTACCTATTAATAACTCGACGACAAACGACTTTTAGAATAGTGATTCTCTCTCCAGCGTCTGCTAAAAACTCGGTCATTCTTGGTTTTACACTGGACGAACTCTCGTGTTTTGCAATCACCCGCAAATAATCCCACGATTTTTTACAATCTTCGTCCAATTTTCGTAACATTTCCTTCTGCGAGTCAAAATCAATCTGCAAGTATACAAACACATGGAATTGCGCAGGAAATAAATAAAAACACTTGTACAACAGATACTTCAAATTACCCTCGTGGCGCGATGTACTGCGCCCAGTTCGTTATAAAGATCACTGCTCTCTGGAAATTTGTCCATGACGATTGTACAAAGATGATAAAGCAAAGATTGCTTGTGGACAGTGTCTTTTACTTCAGGTACTTTAGCCAGGTAATCGAGTTGAAAACCTTTGCTCTAAACAGAAGGAATGCATCAAATGTAACAAAAATTGTTTTTGTAATTAGTTACAAAGAATTTACATACTTTGGTCCCATTAAGAAAATTTCCAACAGACAATAAAGTTCCTAAGATGCATTTGAAGGTTGGATTGCGCTGCACTTCGTCAACAGCTTGTTTTAAGTCCATCAACGGTGCAGCAACGTCCTGAAAGAATAATAAAATAAGTAAACAAAGACATCATCAACCCACTTAACGTAGAATGAACAAATTGCCTCGAGACATCGCATGTAAGTGCGTTAGAATGGAAAAAGCTGCCAGAACCTTTTCGATACTCTCATATTCAAGCGAGAACTGCCAGAGTTTTAATCGTGAATACAATTCATTCACAGAAGATATCGTCAATAAAAACTGTTCCGCAGACGCCAAAGGAATGTCAGGATAGGCCAATCTTTCTTCCTCAATGCGAGTTTTTTCATCAGCAGTTGGAAGCAATGGAAACAATCTCTGCGAAGGAAAACACGAATTCACGCAAAACAGAAGAAAACGAACTAATGAAGAGAAGTAACGCACCTCTAATGATTCTTTCTCCAAGACAGAGTTATCCATGGATAATATCGCTTGTTTTAACGAATTCACAGGAGGAAGCTTGGTAAGAGCAATGTTGATTTGTTGAGATCTTTTCACGTCCAAAATTACTATCTCTTTTTTCTTTTCTTTTTCTTCAGGTTTTTGCTGAAGCAAGAAAGAGACATTTTCCACTTTGTGAGTAAGATTATCGAGAACTTTCTCTAAAAATAAAGTTCCTTCAATACCTTTGCCTTCATCGTGTGCTTAGTTTCAAACAAATGTTCTAATTTCTTTGTGTCTATGTCCACAGGATCAATAGAGCCCCAAATCGTTTTATTTATTCCGTTTATCAACGGCGAATTCTTCACCTCTTTCCAGAATAACCTCACCAACTTCTTCTTGTCTGCTGGAGAAGGCATTTGAGGTGGCGGGGCGGAAGGTGCTCCACCAAGAGGAGGAGGAGGAGGAGGAGGAAGACCCCCCGGAAATGGTGGCGGCGGCGGTGGCACACCACCCGGGACTGGAGGTGGTAGCGGAATTCCACCTGAAATGGGAGGAGGGGGCGGGGGACCTCCTGCAGACTCATGATGTCTTATCTCATTAATGTCCTTATCATCTTCCTCAATTAAGTCAGTGAAGTCTAAACCATTGATGACTAAAGACCGCTTCGATGTCACTGATTTCTCCCACTCTATCTCTTGCGCTTTTTTTGCTAGTTCTTCTTCTCTTCTAAATCTTTCTTCTTCTTTCCGCTTTCTTTCTTCTTCACACTTTAACTCTTCTTGTCTTTTCCGCTCTTCTTGCTTTCTCAGGCTTTCTTGTCGAGCTCGTTCCAGTTTTTCTTCTCGCGCCGCCTGGTCCTCCTCAGATTCCTGGATTTTCTGCTTTGCCGGAGGTATCTGATCAACTTTAGCCTGTATCTGCCCGCGATCTTCCTGCTTGATTTTTTCCTGCGTGCTCTGTGATTCTGTAGACTGACCATGACTGACGGTATCAGATCTATCGGAAGTTTCGTCATCTACACTTCTTCTCGCTTGATTGCCTTGATAGAGATTTGACAGTAGCCATTTCTTGTCGACACTAGAGCGACTTGATCGTCGGTGTTCGTGGTCAGACGGACTTTTAGGACTCTCTTTCTGCACTATGGAACCCTGACGTTCTAGACGGGCGTCTCTGACTTGTTTTAAAGAAGCGCTGCGCTCTGCTCGCGTCATCAATGGTTTCAAATCCTGTTTTTCTTCGTCTTTGAGATCATCGTCATCATCTATAATTTCACTATTCTCTTCTTGTTCAGATGGAATATCATTGAAAACTTTGCTTTGTCCTTTTTCCGCTTCGTCAGCAGAACGTTGTTTCATTGCCGCCCATCGCGTCTCCTTCGGTGTCTCCTCTGGACTATCATCGCCACTCTTCGTACTTTCGACGGAACTCACCGAACTAGAAAAAAGATCCGCGGGTTCCGGTACTTTGAGCTCATTGCTGGAAGTATTTTCTTGGGTTGTTCTTGAGATTTGTTCGGGAATTGTTCTTGCAAATCTGTTCGTTCTTTTAGAAACTTTCTCATCAACTTTTTTCTCACTTTCCAAAGCTTTTTCCAGGTTTTTAAATTTATTCAACGCGTTAGGTCTGTTTGGAGAAGTCTTGAGAGTGTCATGGTTCATCTTGGCGCGGTATCTATTACGTGCGCTCATACTCTCAACTGGTTTCTCCAGTTCAGGTTCCTTCCCCTCTTGCTGGAGATCTTTCGTCGGAGTAATCTTCTTACTCGGAGTAATTTCTGGCGTGGAATCTGGGTCTTTGTTTTTTTCGTTCTTCAAAGATGACAGGGTCACGCTTGGAGTTTTCTTGAGGGGTTTCGACTCTACTTTCTCTTGGGGCGTGTCTTCAACACGTGGTTTCCAGTTTTTCCATTGTCTCAAGTTTCTGCCAGGCTTCTCACTTTCCTGCACTTTCTTTACATCACCATTTGATACTACAGGAAAATATAGTTTATTTATAATTTCATCTGCCGAGACTACTAGTCAATCTTATTTTAAAATTGCTGCACTATGAAATCGGTGGGTAAGTGCTGGACGGTCATGATGTAGGACGTCCACACTGACCTCGCGATAAGGTATAGAGGAGGCATGATGGAATAACGCTGAAGGCTGCTTTTCAGTTACCCATTTTTCACACGTACGCCAAAGTTGAAATCTTTCAATATTTTACAGTTATTGAAAATACACGAACAAATAGACACGCATTTAAAATTCAAAATGCTACACAATTCTTCTTGTGAATGTTTATAACATACGTGTAATAAACTTTTACGTCTCTGTACGTGCGTATCACAAAAGTAACTGTAAAGCAGCCTTAAATAATACGTTCTAATTGCACTAAAACGTTTTAATTACACCCTAATGTTCTACTCATATCAATTAATGTAACACGTTACAATTAAAACGTTCGAAACTCAAACAGACCTCTGCTTGGTTCCAAAGCACCATATTTTCTTTGTGATAAATTGTTGTTCTCTACTTTAACTTCTTCTTTCTTGGGTGAAGGCAGAGGACTGTTTTCTCTCGATGGCAAAGGAGAAATTACTTGATTTGATGTCACCTCTTCTTCTGCATGTGTTGCTGCCTTGCGCGCTGCACGTCTTTCCCTACGATCAAAAGAGGTCTAGTTCATGCATACAGACATGAATCGTATTTTTATGAAGCTACAATGATCTTATATATATTACCTCCTTGCCACCCGTGCCTTCATTTTCTCATCATCCTCGTCAGGCGTTGCTGCGGGTGCTGCAAGTGAGCTTTCAACTGAGTTAGGTGATAAGTTTTCATTTCGATCAAAATACGTCCTATGCTGACGATTCTTCTTACGAGCTTCAGAATCAGAACTGTTGCCTGGGTCTGAGATAAGAGGTCTTTCTAGTTTGTAGCCAGAACCCAGGGAATTATGTCGCTTGCTGCGTCGTCTGTCTCCTTCAAGGAATGGAAACAACTAGCAATTAGAGCAATTACGAAATGGATTAGAACAGCATGTAATTAGGAGAATATAGCAACAAATCTTTCAAAATAATTAAAAAGTCTTGAATTGAAATATTTTCTCACCATTGCCATTACTCTGAGCGCCAGGTTGTCTTTTCCTGTGCCTTATGCTGGACGTGTCCTTGACAGACGACAATTGCTCATCGCCATCTTCAATTTTTAGAGCAGTCTGCAATGAAAAAACGAAACTTAAGAAAAACTTTTCATGAACAAAGTATCAGACTCTAGCACGAATATAGATCAACCACAGTTACCTCATACACTTTAATCTGTTCTTGAATTTCTCTATGGTTTTTCTTGGAGCTCACAAGATTCTGGAAGACAACAGATTTAAATCAGTGCAACAGTCGTGAAGACAATAAAATAAAAGTAACAAAATTTTTGTAGTTTTGCATGGCGAGAACCACAATATGACTATTAGTTTGACATACACCATGTACATTTATTAGTGCAAAGCTTTTAGTCCGTTCGCCCAAACTTTCATCAGTGCAACTGATGTTGGTCCATTGCACTAATGGAAGGTCCGAGTCAATGGACCAAAACCTTGGCAATCATAAATATACATGGTGTACCTTCAAACAAATATTCATAAAATAAAAGTACTTGTAATTACTTTCAGTAGTTGTTCCATTCCTTGCTCTTCAAGAGAATCAGAAATATCATAAAATAAATCTTGATCAGGGGCAGCATTTAGAATCTGATAATATACAAAGTGAGCAATCATAAGCACACTAGCAATCAAAGGTTTTACAACAGACAATAACAAATTCATAAGCCAGGTTATTTAAATTTCTTACTTTATTTATTAGAGTTAGACAAAAACAAGTCACTTCTTCATCTCCATCTTTATCAGAAAGCACTTTCACAAGACAACTCCATGGCTTTGTTCCTAATACATAATAATAAAATCCATTTCTGTTATTATAGTTCTGATTTTGCTAAAAGTGGAGACATTTGACTAACTTTGTAGGTTGTCCCATTCATTCACAGCTTGAGACAACACAAGAGAATTTGATTCTGTGTATTCAACAAACACAAGTAGGAGTTTCAGAGCTGTTTTTGAAACAAGCCGATACTACAGAAAAATAAATTAGGCTAAAGTAGTTGAAAGTGAATTCAAATGCAGTAAGCTTCCTCTTCAACAAACCTTAGAAGCAGTTAGAGAATACAGCCACTGCACAGTTTCACTGTGATTAATGACTCCATTCATGCCATCTACATAAAGCATAACCTGACCAATAGCTATAAAGAAACAAATAATATAGATTGGAGGTTTCATCTCAAAAGACGAGACAAGCTGTTGACAAAACAAACCAAAAGGCCCTGGTTCCCATGTAATGTAATAGACCCACCTCTCAAAATATAATTCTGGTAATTTTGGTCTGCATCAGTTCCCACAGTGATAAGCGCATTCAATCCATCAGAATTTACAAACTCATGCACCAAATCTTTATCATCCTACAAACAAGAATTAATATCACCAATACATTCAGATAAACTCACTGCAATGCATGCTTTACTTTTTTTATACCTTCAATGTAACAGAAGATTTAAGAAATACACGTACTTGAAAAACTTGTTTGAGGGAGAACAAAGCTCGTCTCAGTTCACGGCCAGATGCACTTAACAACTTCGCTGCAAAATAAAAAATCATTTATTTCATTTTGGGACATCCAGATTGGGATTTAATTTAGCCATAATAAGATGCAAGGCAGCATGGAGGGAGCACTGTGCCTTTAATGGATTGAAAAGAGCCCGGGCCAAAAAATTCCCTTCGGCAGCTCAACTAGAGGAAGAATTAAACTATTTGGGAAACACTGTTCACGGTATACCTATTTCCAAATTTAGTCAAATCTGTGAGGAAATAGCTTGCCCCTCACCTTCCTTCTTAAGAAAACATTATGTCATGCTCAAACCCAGGATTGGGCAATCAATTTCAAACAAAATTTCTGAGCAATTTCTTCACAAAAAGGAATCAACAATGACTTAAAGACAAACAAATGACAGCTGAAAATTAATGAAGTACTCAAACACTACCAAAGGCTCATATTGAGGATATTCAATAATCAAGTGACAAAAGTTTGCTCAAACCACATTTATTAAACATTACTTTTAAGTAGTTAGTAAACACGCTTGCAATTGACCGCGCTTGAGACATTTTATCAATAGGCATTCAAAGCCATAAAAAGAGTTTTCTAACGCCAGAACTGAAACCAAGCAGAGAGGTAAAGATTGATATTTCCGAACTTGAAGCTTTTTATAATTCCAAGGAATTTAACTGAAAATAATTAAGTTTGGAACTCCGATCTATCTTCCATATAAACAGACTATACATTCGTCATTAAAACCATAAGCGTTTTCATTAGAAACCAGAAGAAATCTTTTACATAGTATGACTGTTCGAGAAAAAAACTTTGTTCAAATAGCAATTAGAATAAAATTAGAAATAATTGCGTAAATGAGCGTGCGGGCGATAAACAAAAACGTTGTTATTATACATCCCATGGCAATGGAATGCAAACAATACTGTCTAGCTTACAGTGGCTGTAAAAACCAAACAACATTGCCCAAAGTTTTCAGTCCATCTTAGTCGAAACTAGGTATAAATTACAGCGATACAGATTAACGGAGGAAAACTCCCACGTATAGAATATCAGAAATTCCTTTATATCTACATAAAGAAAGCAATAAACAGTGCAGCACGAAGAACATTTGACAATATTCTAGAAAAAAAAGATTCTGTTCGGATGTTTAGACCAAATTGTCGCCTGAACTCTTTCTTGTGTTCGAGAAATCATTGGGGCTATAAGCAGTAAATCCAACCAGCTATTACTCCGCAAAAGCAACGAAATCATGTCAAATACGAAAGCGCGTGATAATATTATTGACCTTTCTTTGAAAGTAAAAAGTTTCAAGCGAGCAAACACGAGACGGGATTACACAAGTAATCTTGTAAATTTTAAGTCCTGTACAAATGCAGTGGTTAAAAATCAAATGAGCAATCCATCTTACGTTACGTACCTATACAGTTGTGCACTCGTACAGATAGCTGTGTTCGGAGGAGTATTGTAGATTTCCGACTGGAAGAATTAAAATTCAGTAAGGACACTACAAGAGTTCTGTCGTTCTTATTTACAGTATCCAAGTGAGAGCCGTGTAGATTCAAATGTCAGAGCAACTCATGACTAACTACCTGTCGGGAAATCCATCCAAAACGTCTGCTTGCTCTTCCAAAGTACTTTCCAGATCCAAATACGTTCCATTCTGCAGGATTTGTAGAGCTACGTCTTCTAACTAAAATAATAAAGTACAGTTCTTCATTGAGTAGTCAAACAAGGCACAAATGTCCGAAACTGAAGGATAAACAAAAGAGCTTGTAGATCACCGGCGAAATTTTAATGACTTAAATACTTACATTGTGTGGCGGCTTCAGTAGCTTGTGCAAAACAGCGATTTGTTCACAGAGAGGAATGTTAAGGTAAAGGGTACACGAAGGCGGTCTGGTGGGTTCAGGAAAGTTAGTACTCGCAAACGGGTCTGTATCGTCAAGAAATTGGACCTTACAGCTAAACGCCATTTCTGTAGTCGTCTCATTTGACGTCCTCCTGAAAAGTTTCGGAGTACCCCCTGCGCATGCGTTGTACGATGCGATACCATTCCTGCGGCTCCCGCGTGGGGAATAAGTGTCACGAATTGAGATCACGCGTGAACGTGAGTTCAATGTCGTTGCCATTTGTGACATTGGGTCAGTTTTTACAATTCGATCAGTCTGCGATAGTTACTATTTCTTCTAGTTTAGCCAACAACGCACGTATTCGAAGCATTTACAGAACTGGTTTATTGTTTGCGCAGACGACATGTTTCTTAGACCAACCACAGTTTCACCATCTTATTGCTGACAAGTCAGGTGCAGACAAATTTAATAACCACGCATTCTTATTTCAACAAAAACTAACCCGAAATTTTCTCAGCCATACAATGTGTAATTATGAGCAGCAAATTAGAAAAACTTGTTATGGTGATCTACACGTACTGTTGATGTTTTACCAAAAGGCTAGCCACGTAGTCTTCTGTTGCGCAAAAATCGTAAATATGGGTCCTCAGTTCAAAATGTAGATCTGTTTTCGGGTGGTAGTTGGTCTTTGAGTATCAATCAAGTTTCTGTTGCTTATAACGAATGATGAAGTTCTATGATCAAGGTAAACGATGTCACAGACCGAGCTCTAAAGCGCGCTCTCCCGCTTAACTCCTCTTTCGCTGTGGCGTAGATATAAGGTTGTCAACGCAACTCAAATAATTAGCATAATTATTGTCTGACCGAAAGCAGCAAAAAATGACGTGCACGACTGGCTTTTGAAAAGAATGCCAAACTTTCCTTGTTTAAACAAAACATAATTGACAAAAATCCAAGCACCGCTAACAAAAACCTAGAACATTTGATAAAATGGGGTTGATTAAATACCAAGCTTGATAACTAAGCTCTCGCAAAAGTTCGTTTTCGAAGGTATCAATGTAATTGCCAATTTCCCGCCCAATATGTCTCAGTTTTCCTTCCGATTTGAAAGACAAAAGAGAACATTGGAAATTCATTGACAATAGAGCAAAGGGAAATTGCACAATATATTAAACAAAGTCGAACTTTATGCTAAGGCGATGCCGTACTAAAAATAGTTCAAGTAAAGTAGGTATCAAGTAATCAGGACCATCAGGACTCAGATATTGACTTGACGTAATGGAACATTCAACGGTCGATGACAGAATATAAACATATGATATTCAATGATGCTGAATGATGATGAGTGATATGAAATGATGGTGCATGATGTTGAAGTTTACTCATTGATATTCCACGACAGTAGACGATGTTGAATGATGCTGAATGATGCAGAATAATATGCAATGATAGTGAATGATATCTAATGATATACTATGTATAATGATGTACAATGATGGGTTTTCAGGTTCAACCACTGGGTTCAACTCCGTGGCCAAATATCTTTGGCGTAAAAGAAGTGTACCTACGCCAACTGATTATATTTCGTGAACTCCGGTCGAAATATATGAGAATACAAGTGGTATGACCTT
>JAODVQ020398548.1:0-11093 GCA_025400075.2 Phenganax stokvisi | reverse complement strand
TTTGTGCCACTCATCACAATACTGCAAAGTTTCGAAGAAACTTTGCACTAAAAACTAGGTCAAAACCACAGCAGGGTTTTGTTAATGTAGAACGAAATACTGTTGCTACGACACCTCCTCTGTGCACGAGGCTTGGCGTTTTGGAGCAAGAAAATTCTACTTACGGCAATTCTTGACAAGCCATGCTTTATCTTTCGTTCCTTCAATGGCTTGATTAAAACGATCAACGCACCAGCAGTACTGCTCATGGCACTGACGAGGTTTGTAGTATCCATCCTCATCGCAAGCTGGTTTAAATGCTCCAAGTACCATCGGTCCTTTGGCTTTATACTTCCTTAGTTCTTGGTTGCACGGTGGTTCTATTGGCCCAACAAAATAGGTTCAACTATGCACACAACATATCACTGTGTAGAGAACAGTACGACATTTACTACTCCCAACAAGTCCCTATCAAGTCACTTCCAACCAACGGTTAATTCCCTGTTTTGTCGTCTCATGACAAGGCAAAGACTTGCGTTATATCACTCTTGTGCTTCATACTGCCCTGAATATGACCTGAATACGCATGTAAGGAAGCATTCTTTTACTTTTAGATAAAATCATAAGGCTAGAGCTGCTTAAGTTTCATTTCTTGTAGATGGCTGCGAGGATTACATGGCCTTGACCATGAGACATTAGTTAGTGTCCTAGCTAATCTTGGCATGTGTCCAGGTGCTTTTATGCGCACGAATATACCTCGCGTTGGCCATGGCCGTTATTTGACGACATCGCGTTCAACTCCAGTTTCTGACAGTAACATGATGTATTCTCACCCTGTAGAGCGGTGTCTTCGCCCCACTGATCATGCACCAATTATGTTTGCAACTACTAGTCATCCTACTTACCCACAACACTAAAACAACTGCATGTTTCTTGAAGATCCAACTTGTTATCATTATTCGAATCGCATTTATCAAAGAACTTAGCCATGCAGTGCTCGTAAGGAATAGTTTCCACTTCGGCGAGTTCAGTTTGGTCCAACACCAGATCTTCGTTTTTGTCAAACGCTCTAAAAAACCATGTTATAGCTGGCGAAGCACAACCTACACGTGAAAACATGAATAGTTTGAATACGAAATACGATTATCAGAAGTCGTCATCATGCATGAAAGAAAGCATGCATGCAAGTAGCTATGCTGTAAAAAAACAATCCCACTCCAAGAAGAAATCACATGTTCTAACTCATGCAGTTTTAAAACCAGCATCATTTCATAATTACGTGATATATTCAAACCGCGCAAAGAGGTCTTTATCAGATTGACAAACCCGAGTGTTTTTAAATCTGATAAAGACCGAACTGCATGCAAGTTTTGTATATGGCTTCTGTAATCGATGACTTAGTAGGCTTATTAGCGTTAGAATTTTGAGAATTGAGGTAATCTATGCTCTAAAAATTAAAGGAGAAACTGATTTCGAGCTTGTCTATATATCAGATATACAGATACGCTGCGGGTCATGAATTTCCTTTGCATTTTGCCTATGAAGTTTTAATGAATTTTAGAAATATTTATAATGTGTTTAATGAATTTTAGAAACATTTATAATGTAGCATACACGTCATAGCCTTTACGAATGATTGTGCTGTGGTACCGTTGTTTTCAAAAAATATATGGTGTCTTCATATGGTCGTAACTGTCGTAAAAACAGAGTCACAAACTTTCCAAGCAGCCGAGACGAAACAGTCTCAAACTACTTATTGGCAAAGCAATTATTTGAAGATAATATGAATGTCTTCTATAGTTTTACTGCTAGCATTTAAAGCGTGTTTTAAGTCTATACAAAATAAAAAGCATTCCATTTTTGTGGTACAGCGCTGTATCCTCAAGTAACATAAACAGTGTTTTTCACAATATCAGTAGTACGTACCAGTGGCATCAAATTTTGTACCCTGCTTGCCATTTTTCTTTTCTTCTTCCGACTTTAAAACATGGAACCAATCTAACAACCTTTGTGGCAACATTGACTCGTCATCTTTAAGACACTGCGCTGAAAATGGGAATTACAAAGCCATTTACGACATGTACAAATCGAAAATCCATTGAAAATGCATTGTTTTGCTTGTTACGTGGACGGGGTCGATTTGCCCAAAGATAGTACGAAACCTAGTTTCTAGTTCATTAATTGTTTTCAAGTTTTTTGCAAACGAATTTTATTTTCTGTTGAATAACATGTCCTTGGAACACAAATGCAATGCATTACAAAATCCGAAGGGGCATTAAGTTGGCGGGCCACAACTTTGGTTCCACGGTATAGATTTAATCTAGTACGGCACTTAAGCGCAAGCATTTTAATATGTCATTGTTTCCAGCCGCAGACGAGTTACGAATATGTTTCGCTTGAGCAAGATATACTAAAAAAAAACTTGCATTGTCGTGAAAAAGTATTTTATTCTTGTTGTTGAGTAGCTTTACAGTGGGGCACGCAGCACGTTTATAAGAAACTACGAGTTATGAACGGTTCCCTCACCACAGGCCTGTTGCGGACACATCTAGAGACCGAGGAAACAAAGCGTATTGACTTGTTTGTATCTCAACTTTAACACGATGAAGTTTTGATAAAGATGTAGCGTTCTAGAAAAATGCCGTTTCTCTTTTAGACAAACCGTCTCCGAAATAGCTCTGTAGTCAGTATATATGGTATAACTATTAATGCAGACTAAAAGAAATAAAAATAAATAAGTGCTGGATAAATTCTCTAATGTGCAAAACAAAGCTTTGGGAATGTACATTTTCTTTTCGCTTTTTCATGCGTAAAGTTATTGCAATTGTAATCACATATAGAGTAAGCCACAGTAATATGAAAGAACAATGGATTGCACGGTCAGACCGGTCAAATCGGTCAAAATATTAAATGGAACACAGAACTCTTGCGGACTGGGGTCAGTTTGCCCGGAAAATTGGGATCAATTCCGAAGGTGGACCATTTTAGCCATTTTTCCCGCCTTGCCAGAAAAACAAGATCGCGGACAGTATAGAGTGTGCAGAATGTCGTCCTGAAAGTGTTGAATGCTATCGTTAAAATGTGTTGTAGGATTGCAATAAGACAGCAGGTTTTCAATACTTTGGCATTCATCGAAATGCCATTAAAATTTCAGAGCAATTTTAAACAATTCGTATAATTTTGCTCTTTCAGATCAAATCAGGTTGCTTTGCCAAGCTCTGGAAAAACAAAGCAGTAAACTGGAAACGAAAATATTGGCCTAAGTCTTTCCAATGACGGACGACACAGCATTTTCGGTCTAGCTGGTCTGACTGTGCAATTGGAAAGCGCCCTGTTCATTATAGTCGGCATGGTTGCCATTACCCACTGACAAGATATGCAATTAAAACGTAGCCACCGCTTGGAGTCATCGTGTGTGCCAGATGAAACCATTTGCCATTGCTCACCAGGAGTTAGCGCAAATTGGATGTCAAAGACAAGACGGGAAAATACTACTATTATACCGCATAACACTCTCAAAGACTGCATACCTCTTCCCACATGTTTTACTTTTCCCCATTGTAAACTGTTGAAAGCTTAACTACATTCATATGCATAACAATAACATTAATAGAACAACTATGCGTCAATTCACGAGCTTAATACAAGGTAAACAGTAAACTTACTCTGCCGAATTTTTCTGTATTTAATCAGTTATTCTTTGCGCATGCTCATCATGACCGCAAGCTTTCATCAGTCAAAATCAAATCAATTTAATCGTTTGTGAGGTGTTTTGACAAACAAACAAAAAAGGGTGAGAACATTTTCCCCTCCTAATGGAGATAATAACTCTCATCCATACACTGAAAGTTGTCCCTTCAGGAACAGTTTATGTTTATTCGGTATATGCGTACATACTTCGATACTTCCATGTTTGGATTCTCTCTGCAGTTTTCTTCGCTTTCTGTACCCAGTTTCTAAGGTGTTGGTATCTCTTTCTAGACAGTTCGGATGCATCCTGCAACAATAATACAAGTTAGCAGTGCTTTTACGCGAGGGAAGAGAGAAATAGGATTAAAATGAACCCCATGGTACTCTGAAGAGTCTATTTCTGCCCGTTTTGACGAAGAAAAACGCTAACAACAGCGGACGGGAAGATACTCACAGTTAGTCAACCTCGTTCAAAAGTTGACTAACTTCTTTATTTTAACTGACACAATGTCCGTCCGTTTCTGTTATCGATTATGTAACTGACCAATCAGGAAGCTGGTAAATAAATAACCGCAAGAAATAATTGGTGCATTAATTTGTTAATTAACACTTGTAGCACTTGGGAGTAACAGCTTATGACCAACCCAATGGTGTAGAGCTTGCACCCATCATGCATGAGTCATTCCGTGCGCGCTTGGTCTTGTGTTTTTGACCCAGTAAAAGTACTTTTTTATGTAATGAGAAATGATAAGTGGGTGTAAACGATGTTTAGAAATAGGCGTGGTCGAATTTCACTCGCCAGAATCTGTCCTCCATGTACTGTAGCTTAAGTAATATTCTTCAAATATCTTAACTATATATTCATATGATGTCCGTTATTGCATGAACGATGTCGATCAATGTTTAAAATCGCGAAAAACAAGAGTGGCTTAATTTGTTTCACTTAACCACTATTGCCGTTCTCCACATGCTATAAGTCTAGCCCCAATCTCTGATCGAGTTTTGCTCTGGCGAAATATTTTTTTCATTTGGAGGGTACGAAATGTCAGTTAAATCGTTGCGTTTCAGGAATTGTAATTAGTTTCTTGGTTAGTTGACTAGTGCAATAGAACCCCGTTAATACGACCACCGGCCAGAATATTTTAGTAGTATCCAACTGGATTGAGGTGGCCAAAATACTGAAATAGATATCGTAAATTCCCACATAATAAATATATTGTCTGATTAAATGCCTGCATGTTGGTAAAAAGCTGTCAGCTTCGGTTCCTTTCGTCTACACTGAAGCGAAAAATCTGTTAGCCAGTTCTTAACTAGTTATGCCCCACTTAGTTATAATATTAAAAGGCATATTGAGTGGTCATAACAATGAGTTGGGGACATCAAAAGATGGTCGTTAGTCGTATTATTGGGGTGGTCGTACTAACAGGGTCTTTCAATAAGAAAAGAATTAGACGTTGTTCGGGGAAATAAAAAGAGGTCGTATTAACGGAGTGGTCGCAATAACGAGGTGGTCGTACGGCGGCGATCCACTGCAGCAGTGGCGGATTACCAATTACGGGGCCGGAAGCGGGCCTCCGAGATGATTTTCTCACTAGTACGAAATTGAGTTTAAAGTGAAATCAGCTAGTTTTCATATCAAACTGACACTGGGATAAGAAAATGAATAATTCGTTGCTTCGAGCGGGATTCAAACTCGGATTTTCAGGTTCTAGAAGTAGGAAGCAGCCAGCGCGAAACCCGTCAACGGTACGGGCTCGATATTTATTATAACAAACACATCGTTTTTTTGTTACATCAGGTGTAATGTACCTTACAAAATGGATTTGCAGCATTTACGAGAGGCAAATTCTTTGATAACATCTACAGCATTAATGGTCTGGATCAGGTACCACCTCTCTCATTATCTCATTACTTAATTTAGAACAAAATAGCAAACACTAAAAACAAATAAACTCCAGAATCACGGGCCTCTCGAAACTCGGGGGTAATCCGCCACTGCACTGTAGAAACCATAGATATGGTAGAAACGTTGGGGTCAAGATCGAAGTAAATTAGTATTCATGGCGTCACACGACGACAGCACCGAACTTGCCTTTTTCCAGGGAAACAAACAGACTTCTACGACTTAAATATTTCAAGAGGGTCATAGGGTGGTCGAGTAAGAGTGCCCGCAGTAAAAAGTACCGAGCTGAAAGCTTAATAAATGACAATTTATTGGACTCGTAAGACCTGTATGAATTATAAAGCAGTATAAAAATATATACAGTGCGTATAAAAAAAGTGAATCC
The DNA here is from genome assembly GCA_025400075.2 of Phenganax stokvisi. NCBI lineage: Eukaryota > Metazoa > Cnidaria > Anthozoa > Malacalcyonacea > Clavulariidae > Phenganax > Phenganax stokvisi. Next base: position 5,136 of record JAODVQ020398548.1, on the reverse strand, counting down.
AAGTTTTACGCGCTTTGACTTTAAATATGTTTAATGAAGTTTTAACTTCAGTAAACGTCAAAACATGAAACTTTTCTAACGGTAGATCTTTTGTTCCATTTGGTGTAGAAGTGAGTGAACACAGCTTTAATCAATATATGGTGGATCAAAATTGTAGATATCTTAATAAAAAAAGTGCAAATTAATCAAAAGTTTTGTCGTCAATTGACATATTTACAATTATGCAAATTTTTTGATGGCTAATTAGTTCTGGAAAAGCTTCTCTGGGATTATTTTCAACAGCTTATTGTAAGTGTCACATGTGGAAATAAGCAATTTTAGCAAAAAAAGAGCTGCAATTAGGAAGGTTACGTGTTGACATTTAAAAAAGCGAAGTTGTTATAAAAATTCATTGAATATTTTTCAAGTTAGAGCGAGTAAAGGTGAATTCATTAATTTTTGATACACGGTGAATATTTGAAGCTGTGCACTTGAATCTCTCTTTTCTACTGCGGGAAATCGTAGATATTATTCGAACGATTCAATTTTTCTGGCCAGAAAATTCGAAGCGCGAGTGCAGGCTTGACCCTGAGACCTCAGCGCCCAAAGTGAATGCATTCGGTTTAAGGCCGTGTACACGGGGGTGATTGTCGATGCGATTTTTCTCGTGTTGATCGATGTGAAAGAGAGGATAACTGGCGAATACACTTGATCTTACACTTTTGCTAATCCACTCGACAGTCAACCTACTCGATCACATACACTAAGAGGAGAAAAATAGCAGCAAATATCAACCGTGTAAACGGACCTTTAGATTGAAGTATTCCCCCTGTGGCAAAATTAATAGGGACCTTAAGATTCTACGACCCGAGCTCAACAATGCGAACTTTAAAATGAGCACTTTTCATTTCATATACAAAATCACACACCCAGAATAAAATATTTGTGTTGCTATAGCCGTCTATCACGAATCTAACATAAGGTATAACTTTTCCTATAATTCAGATTAAAAAACTGATTGTGGGGAGATTTACGTGTTTGCTATATTCTCTTTTGTCATTTCATGTTGCAAATGTTTACGTCTATAATACACTTACAAATTCAAAACGGAGAAAAAAGAAATCTATATCCTTGCATGTAATGCTTCATCGGATAAAAAAACATATTATCAGGTGAATGAAAAGCACACCCTTCCGTTCCCTACAACGCTTAAAGATAAGCCAGACAGAAATGTTTCGTCGCGGCTTACCAGAGAAAGCAGGTAAGACTCGTTTCAACTAGCGTAATTCTTTTTTCGCACGAAAGAAAACTTTCTTGCTATTTCGTGGGGAAAATCTGTCGGTAGACAGAAGGCTGTAATCAGACATCGAAAACTAGAAAATAACTATACCTCCTATAATTCATAGCAATTCAACAAAGCATGCATGTAAATTATAATTTACAATTACATTTGATCTGGTAATTTTTCACAACTATGTGTCATTATGTTGCCGACAAACAGGTATTACCTAAAACGTTTCATTTAAGCTACGCTAACCACCTCAGTAAAACTGAGCTGGTTCCACGGTCAGCGTTTATTACCAGTCGCCCTCTGACAGTGAGGATACTAAAATTTATTTTCATGAGAGATGCGTCATGCACCCAAAATAGTCTGCACTGCCCTGGAACGACGGGATATAATTTCCACCCATATCGCTTCGGCATTTTGCCAATGTCTCGAAGTTGGCATGTAGTCAAACAGACATTCCACAAGTATTGCATATTTATAATATTTGATGCGAAGTAACCATGAAGTAACGGACAGCCAACCAGTACTATCAACAAACATGACGTTTTCACAATACTTTCACGAATTACGGTTTATGTGCTGGCATGAAGAGAAGATACCCCACTTTACTAATGGTTAAAATGGAAAAAGGTCTACTGGTCCAAATGAAAGATATATATATAATGACCAACCTGAGGACTCTTGATACATGATACCTTTATCTTTGCAAAACACATTGGCACAAACTGGAAACCGGCTGTCTGCCAAACTATAGTCTATCTCACCTTAGAAAGTAATATCTATTTGTAGATTCTTACAACGCATATATCAATTCCAATGGTAGAGCATTTTTGAACAATGTGTACCAGCTAATATTGAGCAAAAATACGGGACATGATACGTTTGTGTTTGCACTATTATTACATTTCCGAAGACAAACGCATAATTAGGCTAAACAAAGATGACGAAACAGTTGATGGACTGCTAAGCAATCTTGTTTTCTATATAAGTTAGTTACATACAAATTTTACGTACACAATCACATCACAAAATTTCGTCCCAGGTACTATCGTCAAAAAAGGACTGTAAAGGCAAATACTTCGTGTTTGACAAAACTAAAATATGGACGCCCGTAAATTGTACGGTTGTTCGGCTTTATCAGCAAATACTAATCATTGCGCAAGGTAAAGATGTTTCACAGTACATCTGATAGAGAATCGAAGAACAAATTTTAGAAACAAAAAGTGAAATATCATCCAATACGACTTGCGTATTCTCACTGAAACGCGTTAGAATTTATGCGTCGAACAAATGCTTTATAGTTGTGAACAGTGCGCAAAAGGCAAGATTGGCACGTTCCGCATATATTGGAATTACTAAAGAACTCTTCTTCAAAAGACTTTTTACATTGCTTTTGATACAAAGATCTGAGATGTCTGAGTTACCTTGTCTTGCGCACAAACGCACGAAAAAAACACAACGAAGACTGCGAGCACAGTGACTGAAAATCTCATCTAAAGTAGAAGAATACAAACCCAATTCAGCGTCATCCTTAAACTCAACAGTATATCTGAAATAATGTTCACCTCACCTCGAATACTCGTATTCTAGGGATGTTCTTTGACGAAGAACGTGAGAATGACAATTGTCATTTGTTACTGAGGCCACCTGTGGGATGTTTTCTCACTTAGACCCAGGACTAAAAATAAATAATGCTCCCCAAGCCCTGAAGCACCTCGGGAAGGTTCAAAGATTAAAGACTATAGATCACACTATAGGGAAATCCGACTCCCCCAAATCGTGTAAGCCGCCGTATTCCCAGCAGGTGCCCTAAAGAAAGGCAATCACCCCCCCCCCACACACACACACGTAACTTTAAAGATGGCACCTGGAGGGTGATATGTGTGGCAGTGACAGTCTCTGTTTTGGGCACTTGCTGGGAACATGGCAGAAACAGAAAAGAACCCTTGCCAAAATCATAGGCTTCACACCTGAGTGGATATCTGTATAGTTTTCAATCAGTGACTTTGGAACATACTTTGGAGCCTGAGCACAGATTAGAGACTATAAAGATAATTGAAAGCCCCCAAATCGCATAAGTCGGTTTCGATGGGCACCTGCCATGCTCCTAACAAGTGCCCTAAAGAGTGGTTCTGCCCCTCAACACATGATTTTCAAGATCGCACCCGACAAATGATGGTTGCTGTCTAGGGCACTTGCTAGGAACATGGCAGAAACAGAAAAGGACTTATGCCAAAATCATAGGCTTCATCCCTGAGTTGGATATCTGTATTGTCTTTAATCTGTGGCCTGAGCAAAACACAGGGCACAGAGTAGGAATCCCTGGAATGAGGTTGGACCAGGCAGTGCATGATGCTTGGCAGGAAGCAGCTCTGAATACAATCAAGGGAGTGTTTTGCACTCAGTGTACAAGAACAGTTTTTGACCAATCTGATTGATCTCATCTCTTCTACAACAATCTGGCAGTAAACTTCTTGTGTTGTTAAGTTCAACTTTTATTTATTTTAAGTCCACGTTCTACAAAGTTTTGATTCCATGTTTAGCAAATTTTTTAGTTCACTGGTCCAGTCCAGTCCAATTCGGATTGTTCAGTCCATGTTTTACAACGTGCTCGTTTTAGTCGCATCATCTAGTAAGTACAAAATGGCCGCCACTAGGAAGAATATCTCCGAGGTTAAATATCCTAGAACTTGTACCCGGCAAAACAGGAAGAAAACAACCATTTTCATTTGATTCCAATGCAGCGATAATTAACCAGGAGTAGTCGTGCAGTCCCAAATTGTTGTACACTTGTGTTAAACTTTAAAGATCATGCCTAAATTGTTAATCATGAGTTATAAATTCTCAATTCTCCCAACTGTACATAGCATACTTCTGACTTTTTACAGAGATCGAAGCAAGACTCTTGAATAACAGCTTCTGGCGGTCGTTTACTTTCTTTTCACTGCACATCAAATATATTTACCTCGCTATTCATATTATAATCGTGTTAACAGTTGACGGTTGGCTGTAAAGGCAGAAAAAAATGTGTCGAAATTGTTCCTTGCCACAATGGAGCGAGCCGATCGAAGTAGAGGTATCGTCATTGCCGATGTATTTTTCAAAAGAACAAAGTTGGAATTTTGAGCGCTTGAACTTCGGAAATGGCACTGTCATAGACACCCCAGATGGTAAATCAGCTCGTCCATCAATAACTGGTCGTGTAGGCACCCGTCTTCGCGATGGATTTTGTTTGAAACCTCATCCGCGCTTTCCTGGAGGAAGATATCTGCTTGTAAGCGAGGTCCTTTATTGCCCTGGTCGTCGTTATGGCTGTACTCCCAGAGAAAATTGCTCCGGAAAACGACGCTTTTGCCATGCATTGTGCAAAATATCTATTTTTGCGGATAAACCAAACATTGCTTTCGTTTACTACGCTGGTTCACATGGTAGTGGCGACGTTTCTTCCCCTGATAAACATCGTCCTAATAAACAAATGTTGGATGAACTGCGAAGATTGCGTGTAGAACAAGCATTGACTCCATCACAAGGTGTGGAATGGTGCAAAGTGTATTTTGCTGAGCATGGTATCGATGAAAAACAAATGCCAACAAAACAACAGATCAAAAGCTTGATGAAGGTATTTGAGTGGCAATGCATGTTACTTAACATATAAATTTTACTTTGCCTATGCCATTAGGGTAAGATTGCTGCCATTTTATGGCACATTTACACAGGTGATTTTTGATGCGTTTTTTCTCGTGTTGAACGATGTGATAGAGTGGATGATTGGCAAATGTACCTCAAACTACTCGATCACGTACGCTAAGGCCCAGTTTAGGCCCGGTTCAAACGTCGAACTTTTCATGTGCCGAATCGAATGCAAATGA
>JAODVQ020398336.1:0-11094 GCA_025400075.2 Phenganax stokvisi | reverse complement strand
CTCTAAACATTAACCATAGAAATATTTTCACGCGTCTAAATTTCGCCGCCTGCGCGAACGGCGAAAATTTTTCAACAGCGAAAATTTCCCGATCTACGGTATTTGATGTTTGAATTGTTTGATGTTGGAAGTGGTGCCACTACCTGTTCAGATGCCCTGACTCTACACTCTACTCCAGTACTTCCATCTATCAGTCTAGTGAAGTGGAAACTGCGCTCACTGTATCAGGATAGAATTTAATAATTACCTCATCTGCCAGTTAACGTTTTTATGTGTATAGCTATAATATAACACATATTTTTATAAAATTTTAAGCTGATATTATACTAACAATTGTAATATACAGTTAAATGAACACTGGTTGGTGAGTAGCTACTTCTGGTATTATTGCCACCTCTCTGTGTGCAACTATAACAGGGGTTACTTACTTTTCTCCTGCCCTGAGAATATTACCATTAGCATATACACAAGGTACCACATCTAGTCTACCGAGAGCACATCAAGGGATTTGCTGCTCTGAATATCTATGACATTGAACACCATCAAGTTTCCTGACTTGACTAGCTGTAATTTTTAACAGCTTTACAGACTTACCTAATGACAACCATCAGTAGGAGGAGAGTCAATGTCACTCTTGTCATCTGTATAATAGTAGCTATCTACTTATCACATAAAGGACTAAATTTTAATAATCCAACTTAAAATTATACTGTAGTGGGTAGCTCAAAATTACGAGCTCTGCGACGTTTTATTAGGATGTTGTGGTCTAATATAAGTCGGATGTTTCGTAACGCATGCGCATTGAAGTGAAGCATCAACACGCATGCGTTTAGCCGTGGTGTTAGAGACCCGTCATAGAGGGGGATCGCAAACGCAAACGCCAACGCCCTGTCTACTGCACACGAATCGTAAGTATTACCATTGTAGAATAATAAGCTAGTTGAGTTACACACGAGTGACTTCTGAATATTATGAACGTCGGTAACGCGGGTTTTAGCATTGATCATAGATATAATCTACGTATGCTTTGATACTGTAGCTAGTAGCTACGTAGATGCAAGCAGTAATAGCTGTCCACATACAGCTCCTACCTGCTTTCGATTATTTTTACTGAGGGATTTATTACTAACTAACTGTTATCACCTATATAAAGCAATACAACATCACAGTAGTTTATAACTGTAGCTTTAGCAAGCTATCTTAGCTGCTGAACTCATATTTGTGGTATCATTAATAGCAAGTTAGGTCTTCTCTTGTAGTAATAGTTGTGGTAGAGCCCTAAGAGGTGACAGAGCCAGCCATCTGTCCCAGGTGTAGTCTGCAGACTTAGAGTTGTGTGTATAGTTAACCAGTGGGTCTTCTGGCTCTTATGCCCACATACTATTGCTTGAGGGTTGCTTTTGCATAGTACAAATATACTTTTGTGAGCACGAGTTAATACATATTCTTATGAATGTATATTATAGTGATAATGACAGGGATGAGACCTTCTATCATAGCATGTCTGCTGCTTCTCTGCCTATGGTGAGTTTATAGTTACTAGCTATACTACCATCCAGGTGTGACAATGTACCTATTATTTTTATCTCTAATTGAAGCACTGCTCCAAGCATACAGCAGGTAGCCAGGTGTCTGCTGAGTAGGGAGGACTATCTACTGTGTAAGTATCAGAATGGTCGTCTTGTCAGAGCCAGCACAAAGTAAGCATGAATTTACCTGACCTTACCAAAATTCCCTGAGGCACATTATAAGGTAATGTGGTAGAGTAGCTTATAATCACATCGGCCAATGGCAGTAATGGTATGATAACATGTGTTATTTATTCTATCAAAACACATATCATATATTCTCTGTGAATAATCATGGGATACAGATATTATTAAGATTAATATTTGGGCACACATGAAAATTTAAATGCCACACTATTGTACTCTACTTATACTAGACTATAACTGAACTATTAATGTGATCTATTAAAGGTAGTGCAATCAAGAACAATGAGATAAAGTGAAAGGATTCAATTTCGTTCCACTTGTACTAAAAATAGTTTTTATATACTGCTACACTTCATTCGATGATGAAATTGCAATTATATGTTCCAATCAAATGCAGTGAGTACAGTGTTCACCATACAAGACTGAGGCAAAGTTCCTCAGGCTATCTTGAGTGTAATGTAAGAGCAAGGGAACAGAGTATTCGACCTGTAACCTCACTGGGAACAGATAGTCTCCGCATCCTTTTCTCCCCTGGATTTCTCCTTGGAGATGAGTGAGTGAACTCAGTTCAATGTGTGAAATAACAACATCAGATTATTAATGCAGCATACTTTGATAGCAGTTATTTTTGTGGGTTGATATACACGAATGTTCTGATGCTTAATAATTCTTCAAAATAATAATATGTGACAATGTTATTCTACTTTGATGTGGAGAAACCGCTTCAGTTATACTGAAAGACATATTTCCTTGTCCTAACTTACAACCAGTCAAAACATAACTGTATCATCTAGAATAAACACATTTCTGACTCCAAGTCAGTTAGCTAGATAGGATTATGTAGCAGTAGGTGGTATTATTTAGAAACAATACTTAAGATAGATAAAATAGAACAATGGTATAAATTGTTATAGTGAGTGAAAAGAATGCAATTTTGTTCCACATGATATACTAATTTTGCCTCTATAACCTCTTGCATCTCTTACCAGATATGATAATCAGCTAAGGATAGAGTACAGAGTTCAGTGTAGAGAGGGAGAGCTGGCATTCTTCAATGTAACCTCTCTTGACCTACAGAGTGCTGCCGACTGTATCGATAATAGTGACAATGAAAGGTATGTCTACCACTTAGAACTGAGTATTTAGTATGTCAGCTGATAATAACACCTTTGTTTACATACATTTTACTACTGTATATTCATAACCTGTTAGATACATACATATGCCTTAGAAGTTTTGCACTAAATTTAAAGATATTACATTGTGGCTATTTTATGTAGTACATCTATTATCTTTAAAATACATACAATTTGAGTCACATTTTATTCTGTAGGTGTCAAGATTATCTGCAGATAGTCCGAGGGAATTTCGGGACTACAGATGTATGTGGAAATGAACCATCAAGCGATGCAGTGATCCAGTTAGAGTTTGGTGACTACATGGCAGTGTTTAGAACCAGTGAGGCAGTTCGTGGGGTGGGGTTCCAGATGTACTCTGTATGCTTCCGTCCAACAGAGGAAAACCTTCAAGGTAGGTTGTTTTACAAGGTAGCCATGGAGATCTACATTAGAGCATCTGAAATGTTAGAAATGTCTACCAAAATCCTCCCTCTTTATAGGTTTAAAACAACTTCTATGCCATTTACAGAAGAGTATAGTCTTTAACTTTAATAGCCATGGAATAACGATCTTAGAAAACATGTTACACATGGCATTACCTCCTACTCATATCCAATCTCTTTATTGACAATAATTCTCAAAATCTCACTTTGTTTTGTACAATGGCTATTTTCTCACCTCGTAGGGTGTTTCAATGTTTCAGAGTTCATGACTGGTGTGTGCAGCAGTGAGGTAATGGAACCATCCTCTACTGTTCTTCCTACACCACCCACTGCTACTGTCAGCTCTTCTCCAAACCCTCCCCAGCCCAATCCTACACCTTCTGTACCTCCACCAAATACCAAAAGATCAGCAGGTTCAGTTAATAAATTATTTCTCCCCTTGTGATTGTATTATGAGAGAGTTTCATGTATAATACCTCTGCTTGTGATTGTATTATGAGAGAGTTTCATGTATAATACCTCTGAGCTGCTTTTTTATGTATTGTATAGCTTGTATTTACGTAGAAGTTGTTTATGTTTGTGTGATTCAGATGATTTGTATGGTGAGGGTGTGGCCACAAGGTATGCAGACCTGTTTCCTGAGTTGTATCCAGAGCATCTGGTCATGTCTAGAGACCTTGCTGAGTTTGTAAGTCACTCAGTATAAATCGATGACTACTATATTAAAAATAGGCCACTTCTCGATTGATATGACTGCCTATATATATATAGCTAGCTATATAATAAAAACCAAGATATATCCATTAGTGGTGAGCTTTAGAGTTCTTGCTTTCTCGTTCAGTGTGATTACAATAGTTTAACATGACAGCCAAGTTTTATGGTTTCCTTATAATTCAGTCTTCAAACCATGAGTTCTAAAACTTTGTTCATTCTAGCTAAGTGTGCTTTATATAGGGAAACACCTTTTTCCTATAGCACCATCAATGGAACAATAGAGTCAAGAGAGGAATTGGAAACAAACTAATAACAAGAAATATCCTTTTCAATGAGACAGTTTATTATTCAGGAAACACTATCAGTGTGTTTGGTCCTGACAGCCAAACACGTCCTTTAGTAGAGTGAGTTAACTTGATAGTACTGTCACAGTGGAACCTTTGAAGTGAACACCAAGGGGACCAGCATAGAATGAACCTAAAGGACTTTAGACTTAGTTAAAATACTCAACATCAGCTTAGTACACAGCATATCAAAGCCATGTAAGTAATATCATGTCAAAGTAAACTCTGAGAAGAGACTTCAATACTAAACTGGTGTGAATTGATCTAGGTATGATGGTGTGCTGGTATTGCAGACGTTTGATCCAATGGGAAGAATTGAGTACCACAAAGGAGAATTCCAAGGAAACAGAGACCCTCATTTTTCATCAGCTGGTACTGTAATCATCATAGTGTATGACTATTTTAGTATTGCACATCTGGATGGAAATGAATAGGGTTTTTAGTGCCTATATAGGCGTGATAGACATCTGGTATAATCCTGAATTAATATAATTATTGAAGCATGATAGTAGCTACTGTCATTTCTTAATATTGATAACCCAGTGTAGCTATAAGTTTGAATGCTTGTTTTAATATTAACCAAATAAATTTGTTAAATTCTTTAATTATGTTTGTTTTGTTGTGAAGTAGTTAAAGCTCTACCAATCATCAAATAGAGTACATAATAATTTTTTCTCTTGATGTAGGTCCTTTAAAGATAATTGGTCGACATGCCTACTACCAACTCTTTGTCATTGACCCAAGAGTAAGAATAACAATTTTATTGAGTTCCAACCACCAACTAATGTTCATTAATATTACCAGGGGTTGCTACCAAATGAAGAAGAACAGAGAGAGTTGGTGTTAATGATAACAGCATTGCTAGCTGCAATACCTCTATCAGAGGACCTAGCTAATCATGAGGATGTCAACCAAACTATAGGTTAGCAACTCTACAAGATAAAACCAGTATTCCAGCAAAAAAGGATCATCATACGAATTGTTATTGACTCACACGCTTATTAGCACTGCCCGCTTCGTTCTGTTCAACTTGCTCTTGATGTTTCTTTTGGTTTAAGAAATAAAACCGTTACATACTCTGTACATACTTTCATCAGTTTGTAATGTACTATCTAAGAGCAGAAAGTGGCTCACGCAACACTTCAGCACCCACTGCTAGAAGCTGCTTCTATACTAACTTCTCTAATAGGCCATATACAGTGCTTTTTATTGCAGAGATTGATTTAATTTAAATCTGTAATAACCGATAGTTTAACATTTCAGTTGTGCCTTAAAATAATGCCAAAATATTGAAAAGTCTATGTGGTTGTATTTGCCAGGTGATTTGAGTGCAATACCAGGAATTAGGAATAAGAGGCAGGGTACTCAACTCTTTGACGGTCAGTTCCTTTCTCAATCCTTATTTAATTCCTATCTGTTCTTATGCACCATTTTGGGGGTCCCAACATGTGTGTTTATAATTGGTCCTATAATGAAGTAAAGGTATGCTATATTGACCATGGTATACATATAACACTTGAGTAGGCCTAGCAGCTAAACATAATGCAAGTAACAAAACTCATCAACTCTCCCTCACCTTGCCTATGGTAACAATGCTACACCAAGAATGAGTTATTTCTTCCTATTACAGTTGACCGTGAAGCAATTCTAGCTGCTCTAAGAAACCAAGAAGCCTGCAATCCAGTTCTTAGAGCACAGTCCAGGTCTACTCTAGAGTATTATAACAGGTTAGATCATTAATAATTATCTCTGTCAAAGTGAGTTCTCTACTTCTTGTTTTGTGTATAGTGTTGATCCAGCTCATGTTGCTCTTTTGAGAGTTTTTGACATTTCATGTACACTGATGTCTGGCAATACACTGTTGACATGTACCAGTGAAAGCACCACACTCCCTAACAGGACTATGTGCCAAATTGATGATCTATCTCCATTTCAGTGTTAGTCATATCCCATGCATTTCTTCTTCATAAAGATCAGTATAATGTAGCTATGACAACACTAAGGAGATAACCTCCGGTTACTAGGAAACAAACCAAATGCAAGAAAATATTTTGAGTGGTGGAGTATGGTCAAGTTTCCTAAGGGAGATCCATTACTCTTTTAATAGGCAATACCCTGGTCTTAGGTCTTCTTAAGGACATCCCCTCTACTTTGTTGAGTTGTATCATACAACTTCTGTTTAAAAGAATTGTCATGAAGGGAAATCCTCTGGGTATTATTGATAAGGATTGAGTGGTTTTCAATTCCTCTCATGCTAACTATAGTAACACAGGACTTTGATGTCACTGTGCCAAATCTGCTATTATTGATTACATTGAAACTATGTTATACTGAATCCATAGACAGAGATATCCTTTGGATAAGGATTAGGTGGTTTTCAATTAACACCTCACTTTTCTCCTTCTAACTGTCACTATCCCAAATTTGACATTATTAAATACATCGTAATAGCTGAATCTAGCCATCAAAATCACTTGGATTGGTTTTCAATTAACATAGCACCTTTCTTCTGCTAACTTTAACATAAGGCTTTGATGTCACCATCCCAAATCTGCTAGATATAATTTGTGATTAAAATCATTTAAAGTAACTAGCTATAGCTACGCCCATTAGTAATTCATTGTACGCAACCTGTATATAACATCAATCCTTTCCATGTCATTTACTATGTCACTATAATTCTGGCCTTTATATAGGTGAACCACTTCGTGGTGTGGTAACTCTCCCATCTACTCCAATGACTTCAGTGACTATCACTGCTATCAACTGTTTAGGACAGAGAGCAGATCTGGTTAGTTTCCACTCACCATAGTAAAAATAATTTCCATTCAATTTTTCAGGGTTTGAGAGTGGCTCAACTCTCACCGTGATTTCCACTTGCCGGGATGTTCTACAGTAGCTAATAAACAAACAGTTTATCTTCTTAATGTAGTATAGTAGCATTTTTAGATCGTGTGTATAATTCATTTGTATAAGTCACATTATGAGAGTTTGTAGTTCACAAAGAAATTAGCATAATGAACTATAGTGTGGTTTTTGTAAACATGGTTTCTAAACCAGTCCATGCTTCTCTGCCTGATACAATTCTCTATGGTGCTACATAATACTTCTCGTTTTATAACCTTAAAGTGGGACAATGATGTTGAAAACTTGCTCTCAAAGCTAGAAGGCTCCTTGTATCTATAAAAATATGTAAAGCGCAAAGAGTTCTACGTTTAGCAACTATTGTGTATCGGGACATGAATGTTAGTACCTATAGTTACCTATTGGAGTTGCTACGCAATGAGCTATATAGGATGCAAGGGAAGCGCGCTATTTTATGTCAAACCACGCAATGAAGTCATCAGCTGCCCGCACCCGGGCAGTATAAAAGTAGAAGTGAGAACAGCACCTACTGCAAACATAGCAATAATGATGATTAGAATTCCCTGCTTCGTGTTATTACTGTGAGTATATATAGCGGTAGAGAATCTCTCTTATTTTAGCTTCTCAATATTTCTTGCAGCTCTCAGCCTCTTCTAAATTTAGCATGCATCCCTCCACGCTGCCTACTCAGTCGAGAAGACATCGTGCCATGTGAATACACGAGACGTAGGATCGACCGAGCTGAACCAAAGTATGAGTTTATCTATCTAGCTTATATATCTTAGCTACCACCTTTATACTATAGTGAGTATAGCATTCACCTGACGAGACTAATAGAGGATGACTACGGATCCATTACTTGTGAAGCAAGACGCAAATACCAAGATGTACGTCCTATAACAATTCTTGGAACAAATCAACTCAAATTACTGCAATCACCTGGATTTAGCATTGGAGAAGAGTAAGTCTGACTCACCATATCTTCTGCTTCAGTAGCTGGGCTCCTTATTGAATCACATTAGTTGAATATAATGTGTGATGTATTGTATTTACTGATGTGTGATGTATTGATATTTACTGAAGGTATGTGAAGACAATGCGTGTGGAGTACAAGGTTCAGTGTGCTGATGATGAATTGGCATTGTATAACATTACAGACCTTGACCTTCAGAGTAAAGCAGATTGTCACAACCAGTGTGATGGCCGTGATAGGTAATAATGTTTACGTCTCTCATAATATAAACTGAAGCAACCAACTGAAGCTATGTAACTGCAGATAAATATCTATAACATTCCGACGTAGCTAGTTCTTAAAATGAAGTGTAAGAAACAAGCCTATAATCCATTTGCAAACAATTCATTCCAATCTCTATCATATAAAGGTGTCAGGATTATGTTCAGGTGGAAGAACCAAATTACTATCGTGTAGAAGAGTGTGGCAAAGTTCCAAGCTCCGACACAACACTGCAACAAATAGCTGGCAACTTTACCGTTGTTTTCAGGACCAGTGAGGATGACGTTGTAGGAAATGGCTTTCAAATGTATGTGGCCTGTTTTAAACCAGCTTCGGCATTCCTTCCAGGTAAGTCCACAATCACCAGGGAGGGGGAATGACTCCTTATAATATTTTACAACCTCTGTTCTCATGTCCAAATCGTGTGGTCCTGTCACCTATGCCTACTGGACTCACAAAGCCCAGGCAGACCTTGGTGCAATGGTGGCCGTGATTACCAGCTATATAGATGTTCCAATTGATCATGAAGCACTTGAGATAAGATTATAATTATTTCTTTGGTAGGTTGTTTTGAAGTTTCAGAGTTTACTACTGGCAACTGCTCTGGTGAAATTTCTCCTTCTGAAATGAAACGATCAATTAGTGAGAACAATTTTATTAACTGTAATATAATTATTATAATCTCGGGATGATTATAGGGTCAGAGTTTATTGAGAAGAGACAAACAATAACTGCTTTCTTCACAGACTTCTTCCCAGATAGTGGATATCCATCACATTTGATGATGGCACCAGATTTAGCTAACTTTGTGAGTTCTTAGACTAGTTGTATATTAGGAAAAGCATAGAAGGGCAACTAACTGTACACAAGTGACTGTGGCTAAGTTGCCTTGTATAGTATTGTGTTGTATTGTGAACTCAGACCCTGACGACACCACTTGATAGCTCAGTTGGTAAAGCACTCAGCCTGTATAATGCTGAGTGCAATGAGTTCGAATCCAACCCAAGGCAGTAATGTTTTTTGAAAATAATTTTTCTGGATGGAGTTAATTTTTTGTTGTGTGCTTGCCTTGCATAGATGTTACCACAGTAAGCTATTTATAAAGATAATTCCCACTACTCTATTTTATTGATGTTGTTGTAATGAGTACTCTGCGATGACAAATAAGACTCGTTACCTGAGCCTCTTTGTGATGCTTTTTAAAGAATAAATGTTCTTAACTTTTTGTAATTATGTACGCTTTTTATTACAGCATAGACAATGGAGGAACTCAGTAGGAATTGATATAATATCTGTGGACATCCAACCCAAAGAGATAGTTACTTATCGCAGACAAACACTCATTTTAAGGAATCAGGATAATGTAGTAAAATCCAGGTAAAACAATACTACTCTTTCATAAGGTATCACTTGTAGTAGTGTTATTTTCCTGGTCCTCCCTTAGTCATAACACTTGTCTAGACCTACAAAAATATGTACATTACACACTGCCATTATCTCAACATGTTTTTGGTAATATATAGATTTCAGCTGAATTCACTGCAGACCTTTGATTCAAATGGAAAAATAACGGTATATGGGAGAAGAGCAACTCGGCGCTTTCAAGGACCTGGTATTTTTAATAATAACTGTATATACAACCTTCCATTATAATTTACATAATACGCAGGTATACTCACTATAGTGTTGTCCCAATGCTCTTCCCTCTCATTGCACAATTTTACCTATGACCTTTAAACTATCAGAACTTTTCGCAATAATTCAAACGTTACGTGTAAAATTGTGTAAAGAGAGGAAGAGCAGGGGATGAGGCTTTGCTCATTATAGATCTATTACTTTAATGCTAAAATGAAGCAAAGATTTATGAAGTGTTATATACATAAAGCTATGTAAGCCCTTTTGGAAAAGTACAACACCTAAAGTTACTTATATATCAGAATTTGCATCAATTCCTCTGATTATAGCTGACAATTATCTGATGTATAATAACAGGTATTTTGAGGATTGCAAATGGAATAGGATACTATCAACTCTTTAGATATGATCCAAGAGTAAGTCTTGCATGTTTTTTATATATCAGTTACAAACTGAATTCATGAGAATAATAAATGAATATAAACGGTGAAACAAAAACATTTTATCTACTTCGCTTTCTCTTATCTGTCATTGTGTACAGGGAGTAGTACCAAATGAAGCAGAGGAGAGAGAGCTGTTATTGATGAGTACACCATTACTAGATACACAGCGTCCTAAAAACGGTACGTAATTTAATAGCATTCACTAAAAACCTATTGAATATATTACTATAGGAGACAAACAACGCCCTCAGAGAGAGGCATCACATCCTTTATTTGATGAAGGTACATTGTTTATATTCCTAAATAGCTATAGCTACTTGTTTAGGTAATGTATTTTTATTACACAGATGATAGAGAAGCTATTTTAGCAGCATTAAGAAATCAAGAAGCATGTAACGCTGTTCTGAGAGCACAGTCTAATATTACCCTCGCCTTCTACAACCAGTAAGCACGTAATGAGTATGGTGATGGTAAGTATTTTATTATAATGTCATAGATTTCATCCAGACTACGTTGAGAGTTTGAGTTCATTCAACATTACTTGTACACTGACATCTGATAATTTGATGTGTAACAGTGACAG
>JAODVQ020398227.1:0-11097 GCA_025400075.2 Phenganax stokvisi | reverse complement strand
TTCACCATGGCAGCAGCGTATTCTGCTGCCTTAGTTTCAGTAAAGGAAAACATGCCAACTAAATCATAACATAAAAATAAGGATATAGACCTGATTTCTTCTTTATCCAGAGAATCCAGCCAGTCTTCAGCAAACCCCCCCAGAATTTCTAGGGGCGTTCTTCCAGTAGAAGCACTCTCTTTTTCACCATAACTCCCAGTATCAACGTGGCTAGTCTCATCACCTTGGGTAACACTCAGTCCCGCTACGCTAGAGTTCGGGCCAGCAACGCTGGGTTCCTCACTGCTAGCACTAGGTACAGTGATACTCTCTCGCCCTGTAAGGCTGAGACTAGGAACAATGACACTTGAACTTGCCTCATTGTCGGTTATGTCCCGTTCCACAGTCGGCGATCATGAAGCAGTCGTTGAACTCGTCACCGCATCGCTGCGTGTGGAAAGTGACTCTACTGATTCCAGGCTCTCCCTCTTCCTCTTCCTAGTTTCAGCAGATGAATGGGCGGCTGCTGCTGATTGCCGTTTCCTTGCAGACTTAGGAGCCATTGAAAACTCACCGTCAATTGAGCCGTTTCTTCCACATGGGTCGATTCGGCAAAATAAAATTTTGAGGTTGCATTACTATGGTACCCATGATGCACTCCTCAAAACAATTATGTGACATCATCATACATGACGTCACGCATGGGCAATTAACTACAATTGTGCGGGTTCACCCTAACTCTGGAATGCTCTACTCAAGCAAAATGGCGATAACATCATTAGAATGGCCTCACAGAGCGCAGCACAACGCCACTTAGTCCGTCTTTGTAGGGTATGCGGAACGAAAGGTATGCGCGTTCAAAATTTTGGACAATTATGCCTAGGTGCACTATACTATTTCTGACATTAAATCTCCTGATATTAACTGACTTGCGATTTTGGCATGTATCTTTGTTATTGCTTTCTAATGGCAACACCACAAACAATGATACTGTATTGCAATAAGAAATACGAACACACTACTAACCTGGCTATAGCTTGCCGACTTTCCGTACACAATAGACTCTGCAGCCTTAAGTATAGCTTTCAAACTTATGTTGTATATATGCACAGCTGTGGTTTTGCTCACCCTAAGAGCAAAAACACCACAGTCATATGAGTTTTTCTGGATAGGGAAATCCTAAATTATGTGCATTACATAAATTGTTAAAATTTATTACCAAATATACCTAGCAAAGCTTTACTTTCCGATCATTTCAATTAATGTAAAGTCTCAAATCTATACATTTCAGCAATAGAGTCAGCAATCTATTTTCAACCACCATGAATGTTTGGAAAATTTTTAAAATACTTAAAAGCTAGCTGGAGGAATTACTCTAGTATAATATAAGGCACTAGTACCTGGATATGTCTGATGCAAACTATCATGCTTCCTGCCCCAGAGGTAAGAGTTCTATGTGCTCCCATATACAGCGTCCGATTTACCCTGAGTTCAGCAAAAATGATATATAATCGGACGAACGGCTTAAAGTCGAAGGGAGGCAAGAGTCTCGGATGAATTCTATAACCTAATCGGAGCTACATCTATTGTTGACAGAATGAACACCAGTTTTCCCGATTTCGTCTTCTCTTGTTCTCACGCTCGAGCTCCAAAGTGAGTGTGTTCGCGAAAGCCATGTAAAACGCGAAATACAGTTTTTAGGTTGTTTTCACAAAACGACTTAGGTTAAAAGTCTAACATTATGTTAAGGAGTTCTATTTACTTTATGTTGTCTCTTGACCGAGAAATTTATTGGAAAAACATTTTATTTTTTGCTGGAAAAAATAATTAAAAGTCAGGCGTTAGTCAGAGAAATCCGTTGTTAGGGAAAAGACTGGTGCTTTCCTTAATACTTGCGCATGTGTGATTGAAGCTGGGGGCATGGGATGAGTGATTTAGGAAGAGGCTGCTCAACCACTTCCAGGGAAAAACCAGAGGAAAAAACCCAGTGGGAAAACACTCTGGAAAAGCCAAGCTAGAGCCTGCTTTGAGAGAGTTGAAAAAGGGGGAGTATGAATGATAGAGTTCCTGTCCTGTATCCTTTATTGGGACCTGTGAAGAGGGGACGCAGGGAGAGGTAGAGAAAGGGAAAGAGGGAGAGAGAGATGAGAACAGTTAAAAGCAGAGTATGGTTTAGGGTACAGTGAGTTAAGTCCATGCGGTAAAATTGTTTGCGAGGTCCTAATCCAAAATGATTCACGTTTGTCTAGATCATTTGGTGTACAGTGTTCTAGAGGAATGATCCTGTGATCTCTAAGGAATTCGTGCAATCTTTGAGTAAAGTGACGATACATGGGTACCTGTATCCTTACTTGAGAGGCGTGCCTGTGTTTTTCGAGCGAACCCTACGGCAGTCTTTTGTGTGGCCTATGCACAGTTTACCACACTTATCACATAAAATGCAGTAAATGAGGCATGCTTCTGTACATCCAAAAGTTTCATGGAAAGTGTAGGATGTGTTGGACACCACTGCAAACAGGATATTTCTTTCTAATGCATAAGGGTAGACTTTGCAACGAGTGTTGGCACATCACACTATGTGCGAGTCTAGGCTTGTGATTGGAATTGGTGGTACCTGACCTGTACCAGGGTTTTTACAGTGGAACCCGCCTCTATAACAGAGTGTTTACATGTGTGTTCACATTGTAAACTAACAATACTGTCTATATGAATTCCCTACTTTGTTGACAATTTATTGTGTCCTTTGAGGTCAAGAAAGGCTATATCTTTCATAGAAGATACAGCCTCTTGATAGGTTTTGATCTTAAGGGAAGGTGGCTCAAGATCGTACGTGTCTTTGTGAACATCCTGCTCTTCACTGTCAGATGGATGGTGAGAAAGTCCAGCAAGAAATTGTTTATCCCAACACACTGGAAGCTGTCATTACCAGTGACATACTCTTCTGGAGAGCATGTAGAATCATGAGCACCTAGTTTGTTAACAAGAGCTGTGAGTTAGCAAGTTTCATCATCATCATCAAAGGGATCTTCATCTACTCCAATCCGAGAAACCAAGCCAGATCCACTGGATAAAATACCACATTCCTTAAGGCACTTTACAATATTACAATAGTCTCATTCTTAACCGACTCCCATCCTTCTGTAACCCATCGAATTGCCTTGAGACAGACTTATCTGTGGTTTGATCAATTTTAAAATGTACATAGCGTAACAGAAGAGTTCTGTAGTGAACCTTAAAGTTTTGGATAATACCGACATCCAGTGGCTGCAATTTCAAAGTAGTGTTTGGAGGCAAAAATATGTAAATGTTAAAGCACGTTGCCGCAGAATTATGGCAGTAAATGAACCGAGTCCGAGGGCGCATGGCCGAGGATAAGGCTCATTTACATTGCCATAATTCCAAGGCACCGTGCTTTAACTGTTATATGATCCATCTCATTGGAGAGCTCAATGGCTCGCTGCTTCCAACAAACGTAACGACGGCGCCGGAACTACCGCAGCCAGCTCTTAGGAGGGCATGGCTTTTTCGCTGATATCTTGCCCACGGAGAGCGAGTGTCCATGATGATGTACCACGCTTGTTTTACAGCCAAGATACTGCGTGGAGAAGTCTTCTTGGGCAACTTGCTAGTGAGTTAACCAGTCAGAGGCGTGGTTTCTATGGAGGCCTTCGGAACGGGTGAACGAGGCACGACTTTACCAACGACGGCCAGCGAACGAGAGCAAGCCAGCGCAAAGCTGATGCTTGTTTCCCATGACTACCAAATTTAAACTTGGGACTGACCAATCGTGTGCGAGAAAATATGCCAACAGGGACCAAATTATGGATCATAATTTCCCTCCAATCAGCAAATTATGACAGTAAATTCCTGCCCGCGCTCCTTTGCAATGTATTACGGGTGGGTCGTATGAGCTTATATTACTGTATTTTCCTTTCAATTCTTCAGGATGGCATCCAGCATTATCAAGAAGTATTGCAACTCGCCAATGCTGGGCAAAGAATTTCTGATTTAGCTTTCGCCAGTCTTCCAGGCCTTAGATTGGCTATAATAGTGAATGGGGAGGGTAGACACATTTATGCCTTTAAAACACCTAGGTTTGTCAGATTTCCATATGACATTAGGAATCTCTTTTGCCCAATCGGCATTAACAATGAATACTACGGTAAATCTGTGCTTTGATTTCTTTCCACCATGACATTGAACTTCTTTGATGCCAAAGCCACTTTCAGCTCGCCAAAAACATCCAGTTTCATCCAGGTTGTAAGTGTTTTGTGATGAATATCCTTGGACTAGTTCAGGCTATCTTTCCTTTACTGTCTCTCCTTTCACTTCACCTGACTCTCCACAAACTCAAAGTTGCTTGATAATATGGCGGGTTTTCCATCGTGAAAGCCAACCATTTGTACCCTCTTACATTAGGGGCTACCATCCGTACCAGGAGCCCTATGACTGTGGGGGGGAGAGAGAGTATTAGAGGGAGGGGGAACCTCAGAGATATAGGCAGTAGGAACCAGTACAGACTAGTAGGTTGTACCCCGAGTCCATGCCGTTAGGGGAGAATGTGAGGACAGTCCAGGGCCCAGTAGAACAGGGACCGGCCAGGAGAGTTAGAATCCAAACGCAAGACCCGAGGGAGGGTTAGCGTGTGAAGTAGACAATAGATAGAATCAGACCCTTGTGTAGCCTATAACATCTGTGTGGGATTAACAACCAGACAGGCGTGGAAACAGCCATGCAGGAGACTCAAAGGGGGTGGAAACAGTAATGGCAAGAGAACAAGAGGATGTGTCTGGGGGGCATTTCACCCAGTAGGAAGTAGAGATGCTGGGACCCTACCGCTGAACACCTCACTTATGGCTGGGACATTAGCAATCCCACAAATCCCACTGCCCAAGATGCCCCCTTCACAGGGGAAGGTCAGGAGATTGGGATTCCTAGAGTGGCATGAAAGATTCCATAATGTGGCGACCCTAGCGAGCTTGAATGACCATAGGAGGTTCCTCCAACTCACTGCTAACCTCAAGGACATTGCTGCCTCCCTTTACCACTCATATAGAGGGGAGTTACGGAATAACTATGTAGTGTATTGACTATATTGATGTATGCTTATGTTACGTAGTGTATCACGTGATCACCCCCTATATAATGTGTCAGCTACACGTGTCGTGTTCAGTCTAGTTGAGCTCAAAAATAATTTTTACAACTACTACTGATCTCTCTCTGCGTCCACGCCACGTGTCGCTCGGTACCACTCGTGAGCTCCAAGACACTACAAATTGGCGACGAGGATAATGCCAACTACCCCAGACGAAGGAGCAGAATCCGATGGAACTAGAGGGGCCACTGCCGCACCTACAGTCGTTTGACCAAGCCGACGATGACTGGGGAGAGTACGTGGAGAGGTTAGACCACTACTTCGTAGCGAACGATATTGTTACGCCCGCCAAGAAGAGAGCAATATTACTAAATGCAGTAGGCCCAGCTACTTATTAGCTAATACGAACATTGGTCTCACCAGCAAAAATCAACGAAGTTTCGTACGAAGACATCATCACCCGAGTACACGGACACTTCAATCCGAAACCTTCACCCATTGTTAAACGGTTCGAATTTAACACACGACGCCAGGAGACCGACAGGTCGATCTCGGAGTACGTTACCGAACTTCACAAACTCGCGGAGTACTGTGAGTATGGAGCGACATTATCAGACAGGTTGTGTGACCACATCGTGTGTGGAATCAGCAATCATAACGTACAGTGACGACTACTTCAACAATCTGACCTAACCTACGATAAGGCCTTGGAGATAGCTCTTGCCAGTTGAGGCTACTGAGAAGGACTCGAAACGTCTGAACCTGAGTGATAAGGGAGAGGTGTCAAGGACAACCCACATCCCACACTACACACCGCCCCCAGGAGAGTAGGATACAATTGGAGGTGTGAAAAACAGAGTCACAAAGGTGGGAAAGGGCCAGCCTGTGTAAACCAACCTGCACACAAAGAAGATTGTCCAAGGTGTGGTGGAGACAACAAGTCAGCCAGCTTCCCATACAAAGAGTACAGCTGCAATTACTCTAACAGAAAAGGGCATCTCTCAAGGAAATGTAGGAAGAAGATCAAGCACCAAGAGGGGGCAACACATCAAGTGAAGGAGAGCACCCCTGACAACTCTTATCACATGCATCACGTCAGCTCTGGAAGTTCAGCACCACTCCATGCAACTGTTATCGTCAACGGAAATGCACTCGCTATGGAAATTGACACAGAAGCATCTGTTTCTATCGCTAGATCAGAGAACTTAAATGCCATTCGTGAGGGTGAGCACTATCCCATTACTCGCATAGAGGACCTGTTTGCCTCACTATTGGGAGGTCAGAGGTTCACAAAACTTGACCTTTCACATGCTTATCTGCAGATTTCCCTTGACAAATCTTCACGTCGACTCATAACGATAAACACGTGCAAAGGATTATTCGAATATGCTAGTCTATAGCTTGGCATCTCTTCTGCACCGTCGATATTTCAACGAATCATGGAAAACCTGTTACATGGTATACCTCGGGTCGGGTATATCTTGATGATATTTAAGTGTGTGGTGCAACAGAACAAGAACATTTGGCTAACCTATTACAAGCCTTACATTGCCTTGAGACAGCCGGAATGAAGATCAAGCGTTTGAAGTGTGCTTTCCTACTAGAATCTGTCTCGTATCTCGGTCACGTAATCAGTGCCCAAGGACTGCACACAGACGACGGGGCAAAGGTAAAGGCTAATGTGGAGGCACAAGACCCAAAGGACCTAAACGAGCTAAGATCATTCTTAGAATTAGTAAACTATTATGGGAAGCTTTTACTTAATCTCGACAACACATTATCGCCACTTTATGAACTACTTTGACACTCAGAGACCTGGCAACAAAAGGTAGCCTTTCGCCGAGTTAAAGAGCTGCTCAAGTCAAACAAAGTGTTGACACACCTCAAGGACGAGCTACCACTGATCTTAGAATGTGAAGCATCCCCATACGGGATCGAGGTCGTATTATCTCACCGACTCCCAGATGGAACAGAAAAGCATGTATGAACACTGTCCAAGGCAGAGACTAACTACGCCCATATCGACAAGGAGGCACTCGCTATCATTTTTGGGGTAAAACGCTACCACCACTACCTTTTTGGCCGTCAGTTCAAGATCAAGACATATCATCAGCTGTTGACATACCTGTTCAGCGAATCCAAGTCCATATCAGCAATGGCTTCAGGGTGAATACTGAGGTGGAAACTAGCCCTGAAACTGCTTCATGAGTCACACCCAGGAGCCATGAGAATGAAGGCCCTGGCATATAGCTACTTGTGGTGGCCAGGGTTGGACAAAGGTATAGAACTGAAAGTGAAAGAATGCTCCGACTGTCAAACGACCCGGAAAGACCCACCACTACACCCCTCCATCCATGGGCCTGGCCACAAAAGCCTTGGAGTCGTATCCACGTAGATTACGCTGGACCAATAGAAAACAAGATGTATCTGTTGGTCATGGACGCCCATTCTCGGTGATTGGAGGTACAGGTCATGAATTGTGCTACTTCTACATCAACAATTGAATCACTTCGTCAAACATTCACAACTCTGGGACTACCTGAAGTCCTAGTTTCGGACAATGGAACAGCGTTCACAAGCACTGAATTCACAGAATTCCTCAAAAGCAATGGAATTCGCCATGTCCGTACCCCTCCCTACCACCCGTTGTCAAACGGGCTGGTGGAGAGGGCGGTGCAAATGTTCAAAGAAGGCTTAAAACGCCTCCGCCATGGATTGATAAACACTCGTGTCTCACAATTCCTCTTCTCATATCGCTGGGCACTGCACTCATCAACAGGTATGTTACTTGCAGAAGTCATGCTTGGCAGGAAACTTCATTCCACTCTCTATCCCTTGAGACCATCTCTGGAGAATAAGAATCAGCAGTCACAGGATCAGCAGAAGAGAGACCACGATAAGAGGGTCAGGAACACTAAAGCTTTCACATCTAGTGAGCAGGTTTATGCTAGGAACTATGCACCAGGACCTAAGTAGCTGCCGGGAGTTGTCAGTAAACAAGAAAGTTCAGTACTCTTGCAAGTTCAGCTGTTGCATGTCAGAAATGTTTGTCGTCACATTGATCAACTTTGCCCACGAGAGGGAAGAAGTCCAGTCCCCCCTGATCCAGATATCAGTCCAATTGAAGGCATGGGGAGGGATAATGGAATGCAAGATATGGGAAATCCGGAAGTAGACATATCAGCTCAAGACAGTGAGCAAGAAACACAGGATTCCCAAGCAGGAGACACTGAGAAAACACCACAAACGAATACTTTTGATGTTAGTACTGACACTTCAGAGAACAACTGAGTCTGCCAGTTCAGAGAGACTGTTAACGCCATAACCACAGAGACAGACTCAGTCCACAGTTAGGAGATCAAGCAGAGTGAGAAACCCACCTGAGAGGTATGAGGAACATTTTTCTTAAATATTTCTGTATCACTTTTGGTTGTGTACTTATAATCTAAAGAGGAAGGAATTGTAGTGTATTGACTATATTGATGTATGCTTATGTTAAGTTATGTATCACGTGTCATCCCTATATAATATGTCAGCTACATGTGTCGTGTTCAGTCTAGTTGAGCTCAAAAATATATTTTTACAACTACTACTGATCTCTCTCTGCATCCACGCCACGTGCCGCTCAGTACCACTTGTGAGCTCCAAGACACTACAAACTAGCAGCTGCTTCTCGAGGAACTAAAGTGGTGTTCTACTCCAGCTCCTGACAGCAATCCATACGCAGATGTTCCATCAGAGAGTGCAGTCAGACACGGAGTCTGTTGAACAGTTCATGCAGGACCTAAAAAAATGTTCAACAAGGACTGCGACAGGTTAAGTGTGAATGTCTTCAGGTTGAGAGAATGGGCTAAGCAGTACTGGCCAACCAGTCTATAGCTGGGCTCAAGCCAGGACTCAAACGCAAACTTATAGGTGTGGACGGTAAGTTAGAGGAGTTAGTACTGAAGGCCAGATTTGAGGAGGCCAATGGAAAGGAATTTGCTATAGCTAACTAGTCTCACATGCATAGAGAGCCGCTTATTCTGGATGGTTAGCTGTAGCAAATTTCTTTCTATGTCTGGAGAAATAGGTGTGAATGGCATTCCAGGCAAGGTCCTAATTGACACGGGATCACCTGCTACCAGCCTGAGGCTAATGGGGGAATGACTTGGAAGCAGTGACTACGTTAGGAGCAGCGTCACAGATTGCAGATAGTGACGTACTCAGAGAGCCAGAAAGCTGGGTTCCGCAGAACAAGGTGCGTGTAGCCCTAGTAATGTTGCCAATCTGGTAGCCTCACACCAAAGTGGCCGAACAGACAGTAGAGGGACTCACAGGGGATGAACCCAGGGCTGCAATCAAGAAATTGCACACCTGTAACTGGTTGTATGGGAATGTTAAAGAAAGCTAACAGAAGGGAAGCTGCTGAAAGCAAGAACTAGGCATGGATTTTACTAACGTTATTCCCTTGAAACAGACTACGGGCCATAGAACAACTTCTATCTTTTGCTGACACATTTAGGTTAGACTCATCAGAGCTTGGGTGTTCGGATGTATTGGAACATCCAAAAGAAATAGTACCCCACCTTGCGATCCAGCAGCCACCACGCAGGATTCCTTTCTCCCTACATACGATTGTAACTAACTTAGTAGCAGACATGCCTTAGTACCTTCAGCCAAACTATTGGCTAGCCCCATAGTCTTAGTCAGGAACAAAGATGGTGGGACTTGTTATTATATTTACCATCGCAAGCTGAACCACATTACAAAGACAGACGACTTTCCGCTACTGCGGATAGATGAGACACTAGATATGCTTGCAGGGGTCAAATATTTCTCCACGCTTGACTTAGTGTCAGGCTATTGGCAGGTGTCGATGGAGATAAAAGCTGATGGAGATAAAAGCCAAGGGAGATAGCGCTCTTTGTTATACTTTATGGCCTGTATGAGTTCACCGAGATGCCATTCTGATTAGTGAATGCCCCTGCCACCTTTCAGCAGTTAATGGGGGTAGTAATGGCTGGCCTGGCACGATACAAATGCTCTATTTACTTAGACAATGTTCTGGTGTTCAAATCCACTCTCAGTGAGCATAACTATTGTTTAGAAATGAAGAAGTGTAGGTTTGTTCAACAGTTAGTCGAATACTTGGGCCACGTTGTGTCTGCAGCGGGGGTACAGACAGATCTGGGCAAGATAACCGTTTAGGAGTTTCCCAACCCCGTAGATGTGAGGGCACTCGGATCTTTCCTGGGATTGGCAGCATGCAATTGTAGGTTCGTTTAAATGTTGCTAGAGTCGCTGGACCACTTTATGCCCTAACAAAGGAGAATATGGACTTCTTGTGGACTGCGCAGTGCCAGCAGAGTTTGCTCAAGAACCACCTGATGACTACCCCTATTTTGTGTTATCTGAATTTCAGCAAGTCTTATGTACTAGAAACTGATGCGTCTGGGTGTGGGGGGGTTAGGGGGTTTATCACAAACCCAAGAGGACGGAAATACCCATAGAACAAGTAAATGAAAAATTCTCCGAATGTAAAAATGTGGCATATAGTGATTGCTAAATAAGGAGAGGAGACAAGATAAGGATTGTATAGTATCACACACCCCAATATCATCTCAATACATAATATTAATATATTATCAAATATGGCATATAAATCCTATGAGACGATATAGGGGGTGTGTGATCTAGATGTCTGATCCCAATACAATCCCAATCTTGTCTCCTCCTTTTTGACCAATCCTTATATGCCACATTTTTAAATTTGGAGAATTTCTCATCTACTTGTCTCGCTTCGTTTTTTAGGCTTTGATTTCAATGCAGATTGGGTAGTGTTCTGTGTCACCAGTGATATATCAAGTTTTTTGTTGGTTACCATGGAAACA
Source organism: Phenganax stokvisi (assembly GCA_025400075.2). NCBI lineage: Eukaryota > Metazoa > Cnidaria > Anthozoa > Malacalcyonacea > Clavulariidae > Phenganax > Phenganax stokvisi. Next base: position 150 of record JAODVQ020398227.1, on the reverse strand, counting down.
GACTAACATTATAATTACTACGGAGAAAGTTTCTCCTGTATACAATTGGAACAAGTTTGGTTGTCAAGGGCCCTGGTGTTAGTAAGTTCTTGATGAAAACAACTTTTATTGGTTGCCATGGAGACAGAATGATGTCATAGTTACCATGAA
>JAODVQ020398118.1:0-11099 GCA_025400075.2 Phenganax stokvisi | reverse complement strand
CATTACACTGCATTAACGTGCATTACACTGCTTTAACGTGCATTACACTGCATTAGACTGCTTTAACGTGCATTAGACTGCTTTAACGTGTATTACACTGCTTGAACATGCATTAGACTGCATTAACCTGCATTAGACAGCTTTAACGTGCATTTCACTGCATTATACTGCTTTGACAGGCATTTGACTGCTTTAACGTGCATTACACTGCTTTAACATGCATTAGCTGCGGTACACTGCTTTAAACTGCTTTAACATGTATTACCCTGCTACATGACACTGCTTTAACATGCATTGGACTGCATTACACTGCGTTGACATGCATTAGACTGATTTAACTTGCATTACATTGCATTGTTTCTAGCCATGTGTAGCACGTGCAAAAATCAAAATGGCAACAAGTAAAGCAAGAGGTGAGAACAATAGATAGATTACGTATAATTTTTGCCCACAATGTAGAAACCTGCAACAGATTTTGCTGTTGTACAGGTAATCTTATTGGTAATCTTAATTTGCTTCTTTGCACAACGAGCCTTCGTTTAGTAGGTACATCAGTTATTTATTAATATTGTTTATTTGAATACTAATTTTGCTTTCTTGTTTGGCTTCAGTTGAAAGTTTTCGAAATAAATACAGTACAGTAATGCCTCATTACTCCCCGGGATGGGAGGGATGGAGGTTCCCGATGACAAGTGAATTACTCTATGCGATCTTTAACTTTTTTCTGACAAAAATTGGTAAATTTTTTGTTTATAATTGTTTAAAAGGCATGGTGATGCACTTGTGGTTAACTTTCGCTTTGTGCATTTTCGTGTTGTCTAAAAAGATGAAAGCGGTGAAAGTGAATCATATTCGGGAAGTGGAATCTTATATTGAGAGTTTGATTAAGGAGTTTGAAGAAAATCCCAGGAATACGAAGTTTTCTTCGGTGATACTGCCCCCTATTCCTAGTAGGCCCGGGAGCCCTAAAGGTGAATATTTTCTGCCCAAGTTATTGCTGTGGAGTCCACAAGAGCATTTTGGTGTAAGTTTAAACTGTCCAAGTTCTTGGACGAAGACTATTTTTGAAAGACATGCTGATAACGCGAGGATATTATATGACTTACACGGTAACGTCCTTTTGGTACAAAGAATATACTCATGCAAGAACAATGGCTACCAACATCTACTGCGAGCGTCATCACCTGATGTTCACCAAATGTTACCCCAAAAAATTCAACTTTTCTTCCAGGCTGAACTTTTTCACCGTAGTGGCTGTACGAAATATTTAATAAATTATATGGACACTCAGGTACTACAAGGAGTAAATTTTTTGAAAATAAGTGAAGGCATTGCATCGCTTAATTTTTTCGAATTCAGCAAAAGAGGAGATACTTACACTGTTGCGTTGGAGGATGAAAATGTGGCGAATGAAAGTGCAGCATTCAGTGCATCAGAATTTTACAACGATGTATTATTCTCTTTTCCAAGCAATGTTCAACTGATGAACATGTTCTTACATGGATTTAGAAAACGTGAGGACTACTATAGAAAAAAAATGGAAAACGTAATTGGGGCAGTCATATCGTGTGATCATACGTTTAAAGTTAGTCGCAACGTGGGCGTAGTGAGAGATGACAATAAGTTTGTTTCACCGTACAAACGATTGTTTATTGCCCTGAATGAATACGGAGAAGTTATGTCTTGGAGATTAACAACATCTACCTCGTTTGTGGAGATAGAAGATCAGTTAATAGATCTTAAAAAGAGACTGATGAATGCTGAGACAAACATTGAGTATATTTGTGTGGATGACTGTTGTCATGTACGCAGCAAGTACCATCAGATTTTCCCAAATGCCAAAGTCAAGCTTGACCTATTCCATGCATGTCAACATGTAACAAGGACATTGCCCTCCTCAAATTCTCCCTACCGGGATGCAGTAAAGGAGTTTGTTCAGATATTTAGAAGAGATACTGATCAAGACGAACAAAGATGTGAGAACACTCCAGAAAAAGAAGTTATTGAGCGTAATCTTGACATTTTCATAGAACGTTGGAATGATGTACCCAGCTCGCCAGTCACTCGAACTACAATCAATGAAATAGAAAAGCTGAGAAGACATATAAGAAACGACTGCTTGTCGAACTTGCCTCCACGTTGTGGCACAGAGAAAAACGAACAGTTGCATAGGCTGTTGAACAGGTCATTAATATCAGGAGCTACTAGGATTTCCGTAAAACTAGTTGTTGCGTTGCTCACAATATTGTTTTATCGCCATAATGAAAAAATATCATCACTCCGCCACTCTTGCAATAATCGAGTCAAGCCGATTCCTCCCATAACGAATGAAACATTTTTGGAAGGGACGAAACAGCAGCGTTTTTCCAAGGCTTCGGTCAATAAGGACAGTTTAAACACAAAGAGTGCGGTTGCAACAAACCTGCAAAATAGTGATCCGATAACTTGCATTGCTGAAAATATAGATGACCTATGTAGTGAAACCGTTGCTGAAACTATCATTACTTTGGCATATAACTCAAAAGAGATTATAGAAAACATCGAGAAAAAGAGCCGTAACAGATCTTTTGATGCCTCTGATCTCTTGTACATCAGTAAAATGTCAGACCTTTGGCTTTTAGAGGAATTTTTGGAACATGATGACGAGCATATTCAAGCTCATGAGACATTTCTAAGTAGACAATTATCAGGGTTTGGACTGCAAATAGATCCTATACAACGTGACGGGGATTGCGCGCTTAGAAGTTTGGTACGACAAATGAATAAACTATCAAAAACTGACTTTGCTGTTTTAGATCGAATGGAATGCCTTCATTCTCGAAAGAGGAAAGCAGCGATTCTCTTCTTTTGCGCAAACTGTTTGTAGACGAATTAAGAAGGAGCAAAGAAATCCATGGATTTTTAACCAGAACAGCGAATAATATTGCAGATCAAATAGAATTATTTGGGCAGAAGGGTGTATTTGCAACTGAAATCGGCGATTTGGTGATGAAAGTATGCTCAAATATTATTGGTATACCAATTATGATAATATCATCGAACAAATCAGTTCCTTATATTGCTTTTTTTCTGGATAATCCTATCTCCAATGAAGTTCTTTTCTTGGCGTACCATAGCTATGGGCCAGGACATTACGATGCTACTGTTCTATCTGAAGATAAAGGTATGCATAATGACAAAATCTATGTCCGCTATCACCATTCCTGGGCACTGCTTGGAAGGGCTTTGACTTTAAAAATCGCTTTAAGTAGTTGATGGTTCCATGATTGCCATCCCTTGCATCTCAAGGGGATACTGATTTTGAGTTGTACCAGTAGTGAGTAATATATTTTGCAAGGAAAGCCGTCCCACAATAAATTTTACATGAAATATTGAGTAAAAGTAATTTTTAAACACGCCATTGCGATAGCGAAGTATCCATGTCTTTATTAAATTGTGTATAACCTTTCAGCTGATGCCAGTGGCGAAGAAAATGTTTTAGAAGATAATTCAGAGAAAACCAAACATTGCTATTGCGGGCGAAAAGGTAAATCTAGAAATATCAAGTTTTGTGTCAAAAGTTTGACTACGGGGCAGACTCGTTGTCCGTGTTTCTTGAATGCGCAATGTTGCTCTTCCAAATGCAAATGTTTGAACTGTGCAAACACGGTGCAAGAAAATGTAATTACATCCTGCAGATGTGGGCAATCTCAACATTTACTAAAAGCAATCGATGGCTTTTGCAGCGACATCCAAGGTAAAAGAAGAACGAAATGTCCATGTTTCAAAAGCAATCAAGCATGTATTCACCTGTGCAAATGCAAAGGTTGCCAGAATACACGCAGTATTAATACAACAAAGCCTTTGACTCCATTAAAACGAAGCCGCAAATGTACCTCAAGTCAAGATTCACTTAAACGCCTGAAAAGCATAGATTACATGAAACAGAATGATTTGGTGTGCAAACAGGGGCCTTGGAATATAGCCGAGACGTGTATTTTTGACGCTTGTCTTTCTTTATTAACTTCAACGTCCATATTGCCCACAAATGAAAATATCGTATCTTTGTTCAATTTTGTGGTCAAAAGCACAATAGCTAAAAATTTGCAGATCAAAAACGCAGATGCAAGTCACATCAAAAACGCAGATGCAAGTAGAAGGGAAAATAAAATATTCCGAAAATCGTCGGGCACAACTGACAAAACTTTTATCAGGTGCAACTTCGTTCGATATCCAGTAGATTCATTATCTTGACATTACACCTGAGTAAAGAAAACTATTTAACAAAGCTAAACAAACGTAGTCAATGTTGTTCATATTAGTGTTGGTCATTTTAATTGACAACTTGATATTTTAGGGTCGTGCTTCTAATATATTATGTAACTAGTGAACTAGAGTAGTTTCTCCATCTCTAAAATGAACCGTATAGTATTATTTGGTGCGATAAATATAAGATTACAAAACAAATAATACTATGTAACTGGCAAACTTGAACTAAATCAGGATTGTTTACAGCTGAACGCAAAGCATATTAATATCAACTCAAGAAGACGCTATATGACCTGAGATATGACCCATCATCTTTGGATTCGCTAAAACCAAGGTCTTAATCATTACAGTCTGGGCTTATGTTTTTGCTTGATAGATGCCGGCATGTAATAGTCTCCCAAGGCGTCCTTCAAATTCGTTTTCCTTTTTTTTCGTGGATTCTTTCCGATTTCCTTGCCTTTTACCAGTCGCAATTTTACCTGCCTTCCCAATTTCGCCTTCCACAATTTCGTCGGCCTTCCCCATTTCATCTTCCACGATTTTATCTGTCTTTGTAATTTCATCTTGCACTTTGTCACACCCTACTCCAATTTCACTTTTCTCAATTTCGTCTGCCTTACCTGTTTCAGCATCCGCATTTTGACCCCGTATTCCACGTTCACCTTTTTTAATTTTAGCTGTGTTTCCAAATTCGTCTTCCACAATTTCATCTTCCATAATTGCACATGCCTTTCCAATTTCTTCTTCTGCAATTTTGCCACTTGTTCCAAGTTCATCTTCCATGATATCATCTGCCTTTTCTTGGCCAATTTCACTTTTCGTAACTTCGCACACCTTTTCGATATCACCCACACCCTCATCTTCCACAGTTAGACATGGTTCACCAATTTCAACGGTCTTTGCAAATTCTTTTTGAACAACACTTGTGCTTGTACTCCCAATTTCATATCCTGCATTGCCTTCTGCTGCTGCTTCCTTTGCGAAGAGGCTAATAGACTTCGCGTTGGTCGGCGTCGCCAATTCATTCAGTTCTGGATGAAGAACTAAGAAAATGCAAACATTTTTTAGTGCTTTACAGTTATATCATCAGCGTTCCTTTTAAAGATTTTTATTAAAATTAATTCAATTAATTTCTTTTGTCTGTCTGAGCACTAAGCGTTTTGGAGTAGCGTGGACCAGGTGTTCTAACAAGTAAATTTTTTGACTAAACTGATAATTTTTTTTCTCTCTCAAAACGAATTGATTTTTAAAGGTTTGTTTTCAGTTTTAAAAACAGTTGATAGACTAACATGGTTTCGAAACTGTGAATATTCAAAAACCCTGATTACGCCAAAATCTGGGCTTTGCTCAGACCAACAATCGCAATATTATGCTGTAACTACTCATTCAGGGTAAAAACACAATGCTTGATTCACAGATTATTAGTTGATTTTGCTAGAACACAATGCACATAATGAGATAGTGTCCATACTTTTGCGTAAACGTAACCTAACGTAAATCATGTGCACTACGGAGTTTCCAAACCGTCTGAGTCCATGAACTACGATTTGAACGATACGTAGCGTAGGTTTGTGGAATTGTTAGGCTTTACGTGCAGGAACGCAATTATAAAATTTTAGGTGAACTGTTTGTTCCTTTGCCGCGGCATGACCTTTCAATGTTGGTCACACAACAAAAGACAACATACCAGTCTTTGGGAGTTTCTTGTGCGTGCTCACTACAGTTTTTGTGTGAATCTCGGCAAATGCTGCAAGAAAAGGTCAAGCTGTAATATACTTAAACAATTTTATATTCTACGTAATAATATATTCTTTGAGATATTACTCAACTGCGACTTGTCGCTTTCAGTGCATTTTATATGCAATTGCACTGCAAATATATTTGTAACTGCACTGCAAATACTAATATCTTACTGCCTACTTTCAATTGGAAAAACGTACTAGTAATAAAATACGACAGTAAGGTAAACTTTTTATTTTTAATATTGCTTTGTCTCGAAATTTCTAAAAGCTGTATAATTAACAATTAACAATATATTTTCGAGTGTAATTACGGATAAACATGCTCTCTTTAGTTTAGCCAACAGCCACGAATGACATTTTGCTAAGCACATTTAGTGCAGCTGTAGTGTGCACCAGTCTTAACAGGAAGCTACTACAGGATTGGTGTTACCCTGTTACACGATCGTATTTTCTGACTCAAAAAACTATACGGCAAGCCATGGATTACTTTCTCGACTGGGCTATGCGCGGTGAGAAAACCAAATAAAATCACGAGGAAACCAGTAAAGCGAAGTCACTATGTGGAAAACGAGCCTGACGTCATCGCCATGCCTGCATACCCATCACGCTCGTGGCTCAGAATTTACTTGAATTTTGAAATGAAATCTAAAATAATTCTGAAAACAATGAAGAACAATTTAGATTTAAATGCATAAAGTCCAAACTCATTTCACCAACCTTGGTCAAAATGTTGAATGACGTTTTGGGGCATGATTTTTCTTTGCACGTGAGAACCCATTGGCTTACCTGTAGCAACAGTGATTCGCATGCCGTTGCACCCCACACCAGATGTTCTAATATATGTGCGCAGAGCATTCTCAAGCCCTTTGTCATTCCTACCAGTCAAGGAGTACAATGCATCGGCAACTTTGAAGCCAAATACTTCTCCACAACCACAGGATCGAGCGTAGAATTTTGAGGTGAAGAAAAGACGAGCCTAAGCATAGAAGCAAAAAAGCATGCAAGATTGCACTTTAATAGCATTTTCGATGAATAAAACACAGGGAAGGTATTAGCAACGTTTGCAACGTTTCAAATAATGCTATGGTAGATAAAACCGCATTGACCACAACTGGGGCCGGTTGTTCGTACACTGTTTAGCTTAAACGGCGTATAAGTTCAAAATATACATTCATATTTATGTCTTCCTTGAACAACGGAATTGAAAGGTGTTTAACTGAACCCTAATGCATCTATGGATTGTGTGAAGAAACAAAAGTAGAAATTTAAAATAAAGACATATAAGTATTAATATTTAGCTATTCAAATCCCTTGTAGCTAGCGCAATTTCTCACTTTTCGAGCTTGCCGAAGCAATTTTCCCGACGAACAATCCATCGATGCATTAAGCTTTACGACTAGACCCAGAAGCCTTCTTCGATTGGGAAAAGGCTATTTCATTTGGATTGTTGGTATATATCGCAAAATTATTTATGACATTTATAACCATGCATTAACGTCGAAGTCAAATCATCATGTCGAGCTTTACTCCGACTATCAGGTACAAGAAGAGTTCCCGTTTTAATATGATCACGTACCAGTACTTTTAGCTAAGTGTACCTTTTCGGGGTTTTCGGCAGCAAATTTAATCAAGTCAAATAACGTTGTCATCATCTCACTAGTGCTACTCTTATTACAAGCATTTTCATTTTTGAGACGATTCGATGGTGTTTCTTTATATAACGTTAATTTTCTATGATAAGGAACAACTTCATTTCTGAAGAAGTCCAATATCGAAGGAAACAATCGTTCTTTTAACCCAATCTAGTCGAGAATCTGTAGATAAAGACAAGAATAGAAAATAATATGTGCGAATAGCATAAAACTTTTAAGCGATTCCACGCGACTTTCGTCTGTCGTAAATGCCGCTTAGTCAAAAACCATTGTAACTGTAGTACATAGTGTTTTCACTTGATTGTGACGAATCAGGGAACAATGAACAAGAAATAATTATTGAAACAAAGTTAGCCAGATACTCCTAACTATGTTTTTGCAGTACTAGAAGTTACTACTGCAAGTGGAGTGCTGCGGAATGGCAACCGTTACCTGGGTGTTTTGGGGTATTCAATTTTCACGTCATCCAAACACATTGCACACATTTACTCTGTATGCGCGAATGTGTATAAAAATGTACAGTTCTAAGTACTAACAGGTTCATTAGTCGTAATGAACTTAAGTTTGTTTTGAACACGTTCCTCTTCACGGATATCTTTAATTATAGAATGGGAGATCGTAAAATGTTGTCCTCTGGCCTACAAATATTTGAAGTCGATATCAATTAAACCTATGAAATACTTGTATGGGGGCATTCAATTCAGTTTCGCACGCCGTGTATTATCTGTTATGAATTTTATGATGAAGTTTATTCTAAATGTTAGTGGTGTATGTTAATTAACAACTGTAACTACTTATTAGTACGTGTGTAATGTACTGTGGATGTGTAGATGTATGCTTATTTGGGAAAATGCCTCGCATGAAACCTTCAGTGCCGTTTCCCCCTCCTACCGCTTGGACAATTTCTGAAAAAATACTTAAAACTGAAACAAAACTAAAAATCCATTATACATGTATATTCTGCAGTACACTCATTACACTATTTTGATTTCATGTTAATATCTTAAGAGCGAAAACTCGGGTAAAAAGCGGATGCACGGAAAACATTCAAAACAGAAAAACGGCAAGAATATGAAGCTGTCCAAGTCAACAATCACATAGCGACATGCAGCTAAAGATAAAATGGTATACCTTTCCCGTTGAATACAAAAGAATTGCATAATTGAATCTGGAACGTATATCCAGATTGTTACATTCTCGCAAGCTGAGGCTTTGGAAGAAGGGATCTGCGTTCATTCCTTCAAAGTCAGTGACCAGCTTTAGGAAAACACCGACACTCTTAACCAATTCATTCGTTATTTGCTTCAGTTTCTCATCAAGCAAAATACACGTATCACAGCTTTGATCTTCGCTAATTTCAACGAATGGGATGACTGCAATCCTCGAGAAGACTCTATTATTAAAACAAAACAAAACGTGAATCAAAGTGTTTGTTAGCCTTAATCACATTTTTACATTGTATGAATGGTAATGATTGCGCATGATATCACATATCTGTCCAAATTAGTACTATTGGAAGTTGGAGAAAGTTACAGTGTGCACCTTGTAAGCATGTATTTGTCATTCCTGTACTTATTTGGAATGGAGTTTGGATTCATCGTCAGAAGTGGAACTGTTCGTGAGGCAGTCGACTTTCCTTTCTTTTCTTTCGAATAAGCTGCTGTTACTTTGCTTGACTGTGCAACACACAATAAAAACACTTTGAATGTATGTATGCATAAATATATAATCTTTACAGCATCCTTACGTTGTTAAATGCAGCAACTGCCAAGTCTTCCAGAACAGAGAAATTACCCACATCATCCCACCAAAATGGTATTGTCTGCTGCATCGTTAGGTTTAGAGCACCCACGAGAGTTAATTCTAAAAAACTTTATACGTTACGACACATAGCTACCAAATTACCAATAACCCTAACGTTTTAGCCGGCAAACTACAGTTGTATACCCACATCTTCGCTGTTATTTTAAGGCAAGATTCCATGCAGATGCAAACTACGTCGGCAGAAGTAACTGGTATGTCGGGCGTCCTGCTTTGAGAAAACAGCGCAAACTGAGCACGTTATTAAGATTACCTATAGGCTTCTTAACCAATCAGCTATAAGAATAAATGTTGAATGCATAAATAAACGCTACTCTTGTTATATGCCATCTTAGTTTTATACGATAAAATGTATATAACAAAAAATATTAGCAAATTCATTTGATTTTATCAAACATTTCAAATCAACATGTCAAACATTTTCTTACCACCAACACTCATCTTTTGACCTACTATAGACATGGCTATAGAAACGGCAGTAGATTTCCCAGAAACTGGTTGCCCATAAGCCATGATGAGTGGCACTCCACGAACAGATTTTTTTTCCAGAGTTTCGTAGTGAATTGCAATCCCTAGTCCACCCAACACAAGTATAGTAGCGTAGAGGTTATCCGCCATACATTTTTCCAATACGGATATTAATTCGGTAAGCTTTTCTCCATCATCTAGCTCTCCTGAATCCAAAAAGAATATATGTTTGCTAGTGACACATGCGTATTCGCTTAAAAGAAAATGACTAAAACTGAAGGCTAATTAAAAGTGCTTACCTCCGACAATGCTTTTTGGTATGCTACTAATTTCACCAGTCTAGCCCATAGTTTAGCCTATCATACTATCAGATCAGTTATACTTCAATATTTACAATAAACAAAAACTGCATACAATAGTTATTTTGTATAATAATGATACAAAAAGTGCAATCATGCTGACCAATTTGCTACCAACTGTCGCAGCATACATAAAAGATCACTTTCGAACAAAAAAGTATATATCCTTAGTTTCGAATATTTAATCGTTTAGTTCTTTCCAAATGCCAATCACACTTTACAAACACTTTCAAAGTCGATCCTACATTTCCTGACGGAAAATAAAGGTTTTTGTTGTAAGTACTACCTTCAAAATCCAGAGTTGGAATTATCTGTGCAAAGTTTCCAATTACACAGTACGGAGATTCACTAGGAATTAAACGGCTGACTTTGTCTTCTTTTAGCTGGATGTGCAAATCAGATCCAAGGACCCAAGTTGGAGGATTTGAATCTCTTTGAAGACCAAGACACTGTAATGTAAAAAAAATAACAATTAACCTTTCACTTGTTACTGTTGCCATGTGGCTACTCAGTTTTCTTAATTAAGATTCTTGTAGTTTTGTATGGCGTAGGCAATATCAGTATTCGTTTGAGAGTACATCATGAATATATTTATTATTGCAAAGCTTTTGGTCCGTTGGCCCGGACCTGCACTGATGAAGGAAAAATACACAGCAAAATTTGCATTCTTGTTTAAAGAAATAAATTACTTAAATTAAGTTGTTAATTGCTTAAAACAAGCGAAATGTTACTTGTCCGTATAGTGAGCAAGTCATTACTTACCAAGAATTGCAAATAATTCTTAGTAAGAAATTCAGTGCTTGAAATAA
>JAODVQ020398010.1:0-11099 GCA_025400075.2 Phenganax stokvisi | reverse complement strand
AGACTGAACACCGATGCAAAATAAATAAAGGTGTTTTATTTTCGGTAGGGAAGAACTTTGCCCGTGATCATCAAGTCCTTTGACTAAGGTTTCCACAATCGATACCCCTGCTAATGTTAAGAGAGTAAGTGGGAGTGAGGAATGTGTTAGGTAGTATGACACAGCATAGCTTTCATATGGCGTATGAGGAAATAGATCCCTTTCTACACCATCGAGAGTAATGAGTGATGAATTTTGAGCTTCATACAGACAATTGATCAGAGTCATTGAATTAAATTGAGTTTTATTAATAAGGATTCCCCACAGGTTATTACTGTCCTCTGATTGGGATCTCCAACCAGTTATACCAGCCAGGAATACTGCTGGCTCTAATAATGACTCAGGCCCCAATGATTGCGATGATGACAGTTCGTTTTCCTCTACGTTATCATCTCCATATTCCAAGGCTTTCCAACAAGTTGATGTGAGAGCCAATGCACTGTATGCCACATGAAATTCAGTACTGTAACTATGTGCTATGTGCCAAGCTGCCAGGTATTCCTGTAGACTCAAGTGGAGAAATGGTAACGTTTTCTCTACTCCTTTTTCTGCATACATTTCACTAGATTCATTCATCATCCCAAAATGAGCCAATCTCTCAGGGATATCCTCCTTGAAAAATGTTACCTTTCTTGACTTACTGCTGTGATAGCTGTTGAAAGCAAATTTAGCTAGTTTCTTAAACTCTGCCATGTCCTTCATATGTAGACCTTCCAGAAGCATGCAATCATATTCTTTATCCTTCATTTTCATGTGTCTGACTAGGAGAGAGTGAATCAGTGCTTTGTATAGTTGTGTTCTTGTTCTAGGTAATGTGAGCTTGCTGTTCTTTTGAGACTCGTGATAGACTTGTGATATAATGGAACAGTTGAGTGGAATGTACATCATCGATTTTATGTGAGGTATAAGAAACATGTACTTCAAGAAGTTTTCCTGAAGCTCTGGTTCTTCGCTAAAGACCTCGGTAATGAACCTGACCCTCTCTTCCTCTGTGAACCCAATGATTTCTACATGCTTATCTACTTGAGGCTGACAGAATTGCATTAGTGTGTCCTTTGCTGATGGTCTAGTTGTGAGAATGATGGTACATTCAGGAAGTAGTTCCCTGCAGAGAATGCTTTTTACTACTGAATTCTTATGAAAACTGTGAGACACTTCATCAAATCCATCTAATACAAGTAACAGGTTTCGCCCACACGTTGAGGCTAATTCTTTTGCTATTTGATGGCTTAATTGAGGGTCATACTCATACCTAAACAGATCAGAAAGTGACAACGCATTCAAGACCCACTTTTCCCTCAGTTTAAGTAGCACCACAAGCTGGTAGTCTCCCAGGATCTCATCCCATCTTCTACATAGCTCCCAGACAAACGTGCTCTTGCCAATTCCTGGAGGACCTTCGGCCAGAACAAACCTTACTGGAGCCCCACTAACCTTTTCAGTGGACAACAAGTCTTTCATTGTAATGGGGGTCTTGTGGCTAAGTATCTGGTCTATTCCTCCATGCAATGTTTGTCTAGTGAATTCATCTCTTTCATGTGGACCTCTATCTTCTTTACTAACTATGGCAAGGTTAATGTAGGGGACACTCAGTGAGGGAAGGTATTTGTCTGCCTGTGCAAGAGATCTCGCTCTGTAACAAGACTTCAAATATTTTCTGTAGTCACTCAGCGCTGATGATTGTAACCCAGACTGACTTACTTCAGGTAGTGAATCATTAATGCTCGCTGATGGTGCCTTGTTGCCTTCTTCAGATGAAGCTTTGTATGCACTGGCTGTGGAAAACATTAATGTGTGAGTGGGAATAATGATAGACTGACTTACTTCCTACTGCAATAGAAGACACAACTCTCGTCTTGTGTTTTTGAGAAGAGGGAGAGGGAGAAGTAGGGGGAGGAGGAGGAGGGTTAGGAGGAGGGGGAGAAGGAGGAGGAGGAGGAGGGGTTTTGCTGCCTAACACAGTAGCTGTTCTGACTGGGCACACTTCTCCTGTGATATTGAGAATTATTGGTCACACTATGGCAGAGCAGTGTAAGATATACCTAATAATGCTTATTACAATGTTAAGCTTAGATTTTGTATATATCACAGCTATTTACCAGTTTCAGTCCACATTTCTCTGCCTTCTTTCTCCAGACATTCGTTCTCTAAGAACAGCTCAATGGCAGTGAATATCTTGCCGGGACGACCATTTATTCTCCTCTGAAGAGCCCTCACTAATGTGATGGCCTTTGATTGACTAGTCTCGGGAGATTGGAGAATATCCTCCATCGTAGAGCGAGACAGTAGAGCTCTGGACTGCAGCTGAACTGATAGATCAACTGGATCAGATATTGCTACACAAAGCCTTCCATAATGAGCTTTAAACACTTTCTTTAGACTTTTAGCCTCCTTTTCAGAGAGGCGTTTTAGTACTACACATTCTGGTGACATAGAGTCATCAGTTTCTGAGGAGCTCATTGCTCTTCCTTCTCCTCTCTTATTCTCTATCAGCTCTCCCTGGTCTTCATTATCATGTTTCCTTTTCTTCGTCTGTCCTCGGAGGCTGTGTTTTCTCAGTCTCCCTCTGTATTTTCCATTTCCTCCCATTCTTTTCTCTCTTCTGTCTCGTCTTACACTGTGACATGAACCTGATTGCTGATGGTCGTCCTCCTGACTTAGCTCCAGGACTTCGATGCTTTCTTTATTTTTCCCACTTCTCTTTCTGTCCTTTTCTCGTCTTTCTTTCTTCCTCTGAGTATCAGGGAATTCTATCTCCTCACTTGAGGTGGTAGTCTCTGTTGTCACTTGTTCAGTTTCAGTTGACGACTCTTCTGTACCTCCTGAATATGATTCCATATCACTTTCAGACTCACTGGTTGCTGCAACTACTCTTGGTCCCTGATTTTGCATAACTGTTGCTCTTCTTCTCTTCTGTCATCCACTTTTCCTTCTTTTAGTTCTGGTACTGGAGGTCTGAATATTCCTGGATTCTCTTTGAGTTTGATGACTAGCTGATTCTAGGCATCCTTGATTATCTGAACGTGTAGCTTTCCTCAAACACTCTCTCCTTGTTAAAAGTTTTCTTTCATTATGACTTTTTTCAGACTCTATTTTTCTTCCTGATTTTCTCTTTTTCTTTTTCTTTTTACGATTGTCATCTTTTACTAGCTGGGGAGTGGGAGATGTAGACATTGAGATTAATGACTCATTATCACTGCTGATGGTTTCAAAAGATGACTCATTGCTATATTCTATCTCCTCCTTCAATGGCTTTGATTCTAGTTCTTGTGATTTGTGAGCACTTTTAAATTTTTTCGTTTATTGTCACAATTCACTGATTTTTGCACCAATTCTGCTGTTGATGCAATTTTTAGTTTCTTTCTAGTTCTGATTTCAGTTCCTTCTGAATCGTTGTCACTGAGGCTTTCTTTTTCTTTTTCTCCTTCTTTTATAACTATTTTTGTACCCTTTCTTTCCCCACTTTGTTTTTTCCTTCTTCTCTTTGAACATTCTTTTAGAGACTGAGTTGCAATTTTATCAACTGTTGTAGTATTGCTTCCGTTACTCATTTCATTATTGCTGTCCAATTCAACTTTTTCTGGACTTCCACCTCCTATAAATCCTTGTTCTAAAGATTGCTTGGGGTCGCAATACTTTACTTTGATTGTATTGGCCAGAAGAGGCTCATTTACGACTTTGGATTGTAGAGCTTTCACAATAATGTCCCAAGTTAAAGGTGTAGCTTGTTTCAAACGAACTGACAGAATTTCCATTAGACAGATGGCAGGATCACTACCATGCTCCTTCGCTATGGCATCTATTTCTCCCTTTTTTACACCTATTCTAAGACCAATGAACTTATACTTTGCTCTCATTCTGTGAAGGACTTCGCAGATATCGACCAAGTTATTTTCATCCAAACACAAGACGTCACGATTAGTTGCCATAATATTATTGCCACGCCCAAATCCCAGCTATAAACCACTTCCAACAAGCAGTACTGTCCAGCTACCTATATAGCAACTACAAATACTGTCCAACTAGCTGGTCCAGCAATAATCCTATCTGGGGTGACGAAATAAATCTAGGTAGTGTAAATTCACGGATAAAGACGGAGCAACTTCCTTGCGCTCTAGCTTCCGGCCTGTAGCGCCTCTTATTGAGCCAGATACGCGCTATTGTTACACTCTGAGACACAGATTCACAAAACTTACAGTAGTCACAGGTCACTAGCCAGACAATAAACGGCAAGAGTTAGATTGCAAGGTCGCCTTCTCCCACAGTTGTGCCGATACAAGCTACGCCCTCCCGCCCACATGAACAATAAAAACAAAATATGGGCGTGGTGAGTTACTCATGCGTATGCATGCTGAATACACTGACTACATATACACTAGTAACAGAGACTACACTGGAAACACTTACTACACTGGAAGCACTGGAATCACTATAATAGAAACACTGGGATCCACACTAGAATCATTCAATAAACTACGTTTACTTATTAATATTTAGAATAAAGACACAACTGTATACCACCTATCCACGAAAACTGCGAGACAATCCCGAGCAATACATTAGTTGCAAAGATTATAGCTCTCAGACATGATTTTCCTAGCTTACAACAACATCTCCTGCACGAGGACGCCCGAAAGCAGCAGCCAGTAAAGTGTAACAACCGATGGTTTAATAATTACGCGCATGCGCACGCAGTGTCCACCAGGCTCGGGCTCTCTTTCCACTAGGAACGAGGCTAGTAACAGAAAGTGCTATATACACACTGCAAAACTACTATTTAATGTGTTTGCTATACAATGAATAATATATATATATATATTATAGATGTACAGTGAAACCTCCAAAAAAGGACACTCCGTAGAGAGGACACCCTTCGAAGAGAGGACACTACTGCTCTCCCCATTTGAACCTCCCTCATAGTTAAGTGTCTCTGAAAGAGGACCAGCCTCTGAGGAGAGGACATAAGAGCCGTCCCCATAGTGTCCTCTCTTCGGAGGCTTCACTGTATAGCTAAAACTTAAAAGTCAGATATTGTATTATGGTTATTAGCTTTACTCACACTAAATATGTACACAGGGTGGGTGTACAAGGAGAACTTTGTACTCAGAGCACCATTACTAACTTAATAATAACCAAGCATAACATAATGCTCAGTCATAATACATGTTCATACATACATGTACTCATACACTCAGATATGTTATGTGTGCATAGTTGCTAAAAATGATTTTCAACATAAACATTACTTATGAATGGTCCATCTGTTAATGCGTCACAGTGTCCACATCCTACGCCTCATGTACTTCTATAGGTACATTATAATAAATCACATGTGCAGGCTAGGTTTTGTTTAAGTATAGCATAGTCAATTCTGTCAAGAAAAAATAGCTAACAACAAGGGACTCACACATAAAATGCAAAAAATGAGTATTGAATACAAGGCTAACACTACCCGATGACATCATGATTTCATTGCGCTGAGGATTTAGAAAAGTTTCCATGCCGTGTAGAATATAGTCCTGAATAATGTCTGCCTGTTCAGGCTTGATTGCCTCAATGAGTCCCGTGTCCTCCTCTGTCACCATGGCAACACTAGGATCAGAGATGGAGAATTTGACTGAGGGACTTAGGCCAATGTACATTGGTCCACGACTAGCATGAATCTGGAAGAGAGAGAGGAAAAAAGAAAGACATTCTCTCTTGCTCTGTGCAATGATTGAGATAGATAAAGGTGAAGCTATAGCTTCATTCCGCCCAGTAGAGTACACAAGTGTAGTGAGCAACAGTCGCCGTGGCAATAACCTCATCTGTCAAGGCAAGACAGAGGTTTCAGCATTGAACTGTGACCTCCGCGTTGGAGAGTGAGGAGAGAGAGATGGTGTGGATGAGTATGAGGAGAGACATGGTGTGGGGTATATATATAGGTCGGAGTATTATTATATACTCCAAGGTAGTTATAACATTTTGACTAGCAGCACATAATATTTCCACTTCATTTAGAACTGCAGAATAATAAAGTGTTCGTGCTGAACATCACGGCTCTCATGGAAATGGAAATGAGGTCTTAGCAACCATTCCGAGACTCCAACAGTTGATTATGTCGTACTTTGTACATACTATATATCCCTATTATAATACATCATAAACTATATTATTATTTTATTTACTTTTAATAATAGCCATGATTTGGAAATCAATGGGTCTGTGCAGTGACAAAAATACACAAAGGGGGTAATACAGTGACAGTGAGGGGGTATATAGATACATTAGCAAGTTATAATATCAGTCTTTCTTGGTGGCGAGTGGTGGATTGAATTCGTACTTATTGTAACAAATATCATTGGCCCACTTCTGCACATCTACACAAAGCTGATCGTCTCCACAACTCATTTCTTTGATTGTATCACTACATTCACATAGTTCAACTGAGGAGCCGAAATAGCCACCTTCGAACAGATGAACATAGGCCGGTGGCGGGGCGACACGCATTGCTTCCTTCACATTGCATTCCTTCCCTGATAATTCGTGAGAAATTCTTTTTACCCAGTTCTTCAACGAAAGTTGATAATAAACGAAATCCATGCCGTACGTTTCTGTTGGACCGAAGTGTTTCATCACCGTACTCGGATCATTTTGCACCTCGTACAACTTGGAAGCGAGATTATTAGCAAATCCCTGTTGTGTATATACCAGGGTTAACTTTGATATCAGCAACACTAGTTGCTATGAACAAACTGAACACGACAAGAATACTCATCTCGACTTCCAAGAAAGACGAAAGACGACTTTGGCGCTCGAGCTTGAAATACACTAAATACGCAGCCCCCTGCGCTATTACTATCCCGATCCCTCCAAGGAGGAAAAGGGTCAGGTTTTTGAGCGATTTGTTGGTTGTGAATGTGATGAATCAGCATGCCATAATAATAATTATTATTGCATAGTAATTACGTTCGTATATTTTAGTAAACGTGGCGTGTACCGAAGTCTGTACGCTTATAGGTCACATGATTACGTGACGTTTAGAAAGCTGATTGGTGGCTTCCCTGAACTCAAGACTGCTGATTCAGCACAAGCAAGAAATCACTTATATATAGTAATTATTGTCTTTTCCTCCTTGGAGGGCGGGGTCTGGGATATACGTAATAAATCAGTCACGTGTGTGTGCGTACGGCCTTCTAAACTACAGCAGTATTACGACACAGCTGATTACTATAACATTATAAGAGTTTTATCATTACAATTAATCATTGAAACTGAGCAATCCTGCCACTCAATAGTACAATGATGGTAAAATAATCATTGGCCTACATGTCGACATTGAGTCAGGTGCTATAGAGACCCTGTGATGAAGGGGAAAACTTGGGAACCCTCGTTCGTCTGAATGCAGATTGACCTCCGCTGCTACCAGGAATTGGTGGAGGTGTTCGCTGCAGTCCCGGAGTGACGGAGGAGGCAGAGTAGCTCTGGGAGTGGGGTGAGGTGGAGGAGGGAGAGAAAGCCTGAAGCTGAGGGCCAGTAGGAGAGCGAGGGAGGTAGGCTGCAAATCCGCTGTTTGTCTTCGGTGAACTGTCCCTCAGAGCTTTACAAACCACTACCAAGCCAACTATAATAGCAATTACTGTTATAATCACAACAAGAGAGAGAGTGAGATTTTCCCCAATGAATTGGTAGGCGGTCTCAATGGGCGGAGTTTCATGGTCTACTTTACGTGTTGTCGTAGGAAGAGGGTGTGTCTGACAGGTAGTGGTATCCGTGGCAACGGCTGCTACAGTGACGTCAGTATAGGAGACGGTTACCGTGGTGACCTGGTGAGTGAGGGAGGAGGTAAAGGTGACCGGGAGATCGGAGAATGGTTCGGGGTGTCGTTCAGTGAGGGTGAGGAGGAAGGTGAATGTGTGGGCGGAGGACGTGTGCTTGGTGATGGAGAGTGGGTGAGGGGATGAGGTCTGTGAGGATAAGAAGAGTAAATGAGTGGATAAAATCTAACATATTGTATGCATGTATGAACATATATTCCCTATATTCTGTATGTAAGGTAATGATTTGGTGAGTTAGTTATAATACACAACATGTGAATGGTAACAGTTTGTACAGCTATACAATAAGTCTAGAGTCAACATGTCTGCTATTACACACCCACAATTCTCTAGGGATTACCATGGCTAAGGCATTAGCATAGTTTCTTTATGAGGTAAAACTTCCAAATATTATGGATAACACTATGACTCACAACTGCCACTGTATATACATTATATGGTGGTTGAATTGTGTAGGTATATCTACCTGAATGGCCTGGAGTTGATGGGGGAGTCCAGTAACAGTAATAGTGGTGCTAGGGTCAGCAGAGGTCAGAGAGATATTGTTCCTACTAACTGCAAAGGCAGGGACCAGAGGCACTGAGAGAGGAGATGAAAACACCTCATAGGTAGTCCCGGAATCATGTGCCTTGACTTTGAGACTTAGTGATAGTCTTTCCTTGGTTGAGAGGAACTCTAGACCATGTTGGTCACCAGCTGGGATCAAGACACAACTACTGGTACCATACTTGTGATCAAAGTGAGGCAGAGCAGACATGAATCGATCACTCTCCAACACACTCTCTCCATCTTTCAGTTCTAATATACAGTTAAAAGGAACTTGCTGTATATAACCTCCACTGGCAGGAGCCCCCGTCTGATAGGCACAGGATGGATGAGGGCTTGTGAGTAGAGCTGTGAAATATCCCTTGTCTCCTCCTCCTCCAGAATTATGTTCGTGGTAGAATGATACGTGTAGGTTGTATGCACCGAGTTCTTTCTGGCGTTGAGCATTTGTAAAAGGGGGAAGTTCCTTCTCGTTGGCTCTGATAATCACCTCGGCAACCCTTTTGACTGTGATCTCTGTGTGTGTGTCGCTGACTCCCTTGATCTTGTGGTAGATCACAGCTCGCCCGGGAGACCGGGCCACACCCACTCCTGTATCGGGGGTCAGCTGCATCACTCCTCCTTCCCCTGTTGACCATTCCCCTGAACTCTCCTCCGTGAGATGGGTAGTGAAACACACCTTTGACCCCACGTGAACCACAGCCAGGGATGGAATAATAGCATATCCCACATGAACTCTGATATAGTCACTAATTCTAGGTTGAAGTGATACAAACACCTTGAGAATGACTTGCCCCTTTGAGGCAGCTTTGACCGAGTAGGTCCCATTAGTTCCTGGAGTTACTCGAACAATGTCAAATCTGTTTAATCTGTGGCTGACTTGGATTTCAGCAAAGTCGAATGCTCGTCCTGATCCATCTAGTAGTGTGACTCTGAACTCTGCACTGTAGCCGAGAGGGAAGGCATGGTGTTTAGAGTTTGGAGAGGCCTGTGCGAGGGAGAGAGGAGTAAGAGAGAGACCGACCACAGTCCCGACTTCAATGTGGACAATCACTGATTGATTAAGGCCCGTGTCTTCCTCCGAGGCTGTTACTATGACAACCGCATGACCATTTACACTGCCAGCAACTATTTCACCATTGGAACTAAGGCTGATGACACCTCCTGCATCTCCATCTCCTCCTCCTTCTTCACTATCACCATCACCATTTCCACCACTACAGAACAATTTGTACGAGAGAACGGACACTCCGTCGCGACTGGTGACGATGTTAGTCCTCCCTCCTTGAGGTAGGAGGAGTCTGCCAGAGCGAGGGTGTACGAGAGAAAGCGGAGAGATGACCTCGATCTTGACCTCGTCCTGGAACACCTGTCTGTCAGGCTGACAGAGCCCCGTCGAACAAGAAGCAATGAGTTTGATGGTGACTACACCAGGGTTGTGACTACGGAGCCGAGCGGCGAAATCCTGCTCCTCTTGGAGAGACACTCCGGCCTTCTCGTAGACAGAGGAGAGAGAGACAACATCCATGTTGGTGGAAGACCATTGGAAGGTGAGGCCTGGTAGAGCACTTGCAAATGTGAATGGAGATTCATCATTTAGACCTACTGCATGTATTGATAACTAGGTGTATCAATAAACAAAGAATGCGAGGGGGAGGTAGGAAGAAGAGTAGGCAGGAAGGAAAGAAAGAGAGAGAAAGTGGGTTAAGTAAAACAATATGTCCAGGCTGTATATATGAATTATTTAGCGTAGAACCAACGATAAGTGCACAGCAAACAAATCAGCTACATCCAGAACAATTCTTTCCAAAGAAAAGAACTGCTCTGGATGGGACTCGAACCCATGACACCCGGCATTCTGGGCTGAGTGCTCTACCAACTGAGCTACCAGGATTAGTTTAGTTGGTAGTAGTCCCAAGTCTGCAATACAACACAACACTATACAAGGCAAGGGAGAATGTTTTTATACTAAACTGGCTAATGCACAGTATACTCTCACCAGCTGGGGTAACGAAACCACCTAGACACTGTACTTCAAGCTAAGTACTACAGTTAAGGCATACTTTAGTGCATTCTGACTTCCAAATGACAATCCTAGACTAATACTACGTATATACTCTAGCAACAAATGTATGGATGTATATAAATACTATACAGAATGAAGGCAAAGTGAAAGAATGAGGGTATGCGACTTCAATAAGAGATGTAAAACAATACATTGTATCACTAACTAGTCCAAACAAGTCTCGTACTACGTAAGACCAATAGGGTCTTAGTATATAGGGATGACACAGGTCATCTGCCATCATAGTAATACATTTGTGAAATTTCAGTTTCACTTTCATGTTTATTTTCATACGTACACACAACTTTAACTTGGGATATAAAACTCTTCTAGTATTTCCCTGTGTTCCATCACAATAATGTGTATCACACTCAGGGAGCTATTACTACTAAGTACACAGTGTGAGAGAGTTGAGCTGACCTCTGACTCTGCCAGAATCCTGGTAGTTGCCACGGAGATCCTGATACCAGTTAGTCTGAGAACAGTGAGATAGACCTCGTCCTGTGAGTAGCTGGTCATATGACCTGACACTGGATCTGTTGCCTGTGCCTGTACACAACACAATCACAACACATCATTACTCAATAGCATATATAACACACACAAAAATGTGCTCTCTGTACTTATAATAT
>JAODVQ020397903.1:0-11099 GCA_025400075.2 Phenganax stokvisi | reverse complement strand
ATATATATATACTTTTTCAGATTGCAGAGAAGCTGGGCATGGAGAATGAGCTGTTTCCTTCGCTGAAACAACATATGCTAGATGTAGTACTTCCAAAACATAAAGAAATACTACGTGGATGCTTTGGAAAAAATGAAGACAGTCGCAGAGACGCCAAATATGTAGAGCGAGACCTACACAGACCGACCACAAGACTGACGCACAGACGATAATACAACAAATCGTCAAAATGGCATCAAAAAATCCAGAGAAAGTATGTTTGGTCTTTTGTTTTAAATAGGACCACAGATATCTGAGCAAGTAGAAATCTATGGGTTTTATAGTTACTGCATCAGTGACTTTATTACTTATTTCATTGATTTATGGAAGTCGTTTATATTTAATTCAATCTTGCTTACGAATCTGCAGGCGAAGATGTTCTTCAATCCCAAATTTGTTCCAAGAAAATGCGAGTGCGGGTTGGTTTTTGGGTTTCACCTTCCACAAGCTCTACAATTCATTGCAACTGGGCAAACGAGTGGGGACCAAGTGTGAAGATTCATAAGGCTTAATCGAGTTGGTTGCACAGGTGTACGTGTTCGCGGTCATTCAAGGCAGTATGTCGGTGTTCATATACAGAGATCTTTCTTGGATGAGGAGTTGAATAAAGAACTAGACAATGGTAATATTATTTTGTCTTCTAAATTTTAGCATTGTAGTATTTTATTCATCCCAATTTCTCTCATGAAAACTATAAAGTATGACTATAACGCCTATGTACAACCTGCATGGCCTCATGTCGCACAATCACCGTGTGAAAGCTGACCAATGTGTCGTAATTATGTTGTTAAGCATATTTGTATTTTTGATAAACCACTATTCGTATTTCAGTTAAGAGTTCTTTCGACTTCGCTTTATGCAAGACTCAGGGCGGTAATGCAGTGAGAAAGATTTCGAACGGTGAGTGCCAGTAGGTAATGATTGGTACAAATAGCTATTTTTTATAAGTAACCGTGAAATCCCCTATTCCCACATAAGTTTTTCTCAAGTCAGAAAGTGCTTCTTTGTATCGGAGCAAATTGCAATTTGAACCCCTATTAGATGAAAACCGAGAAACACTGTTTTATGAACATTGGGATTAGAGATTTGGGTCCGCATATGTGCTGATTGTGTTTTTTAGGTGGCTACTTCATTACCTCACCTCGGCCATCTTGTTTGGGGGACAAATAAACCGGGTTACTATGAAACCACGTATAATATTTCTATAAAAATTGTCAAGCAATCTTCGGCGTAGTATGTTTAAACCAGTGAACTGTAATATTATCTGGAACGATAAGTCAGGGGGAAAAATTGAAGCCAAGATTTGGCTGCCGTGCATGTCGCTCCAGTTATCGTTCCAGTTGATATTACATTTCACTGGTTTGCCCCCCAAACAAGATGGCCGACTCGATTGTGAAATCCCCTATTAACCATTTTTATAGCCAACTATTTAATAGCTAATGATAATTTTAGTCGTGTTTGCGGCCCGTTTCACCTAGTTTAAACTCATTGAATCCATTCCCAGTCATAACATAGATTCGAAGAAACTATTTCTAACTAGAATTACTAACAAAACAATATCCTTATCACCCATATATCTTCACAACTATACAAAGGTATATTAATAGGTCAAAGAATTATAATCCAAGGATACCAAATTGACTTTGTGTTCCAGATATGTCTGTGTCAACTCTACCACTAGAAGACCAAAAAACCGATTCTTTAATCGTGGATACGTTGTTGTCAACTCAACTGCCTGAAGACCCAAATGCCAGTTCGTCATTTGTGGAAACGTTCGTGTCAACTCAACTGCCAGAAAACCAAAATGCCAATTCGGTAATCATGGATACGTTATTGTCAACTCAACCGCCAGAGGACCGAAATGCCAATTCGGCAAATTTGGATACGTTGGTGTCAACTCAACTGCCTGAAGACCCAAATGCCAGTTCGTCATTTGTGGAAACGTTCGTGTCAACTCAACTGCCAGAAAACCAAAATGCCAATTCGGTAATCATGGATACGTTATTGTCAACTCAACCGCCAGAGGACCGAAATGCCAATTCGGCAAATTTGGATACGTTGGTGTCAACTCAACCGCCAGAAGACCGAAATGCCAATTCGGCAAATTTGGATACGTTGGTGTCAACTCAACTGCCCGAAGACCCAAATGCCAGTTCCGTAGTCACGGAAACGTTGATATCAATGCGAACGCCAGAAAACCAAAATTTGCTTCCAAAGCCTAAACAAAAAAAAAGGAAAGGGCAACTGGAGTCCTTGTTTGACTCCCTTTCCAAAAACGAGGTGGTGAAGAGTAAACGAAGGAACAAGTGCAGTTAGCTTGAGAAAAATCAGGATTGTTACATTCATTTTGTTGACTAAATTTGTGTACTTATTCGTTGTGTTATAAAGTTGGGTTACATTCTTCAGTGTAGTTACACCTAGGAAAAATATGTACAGGATTTTGACGAAGAGCATCAAATTCTATACTAACGCAATCTATAACACTTTAATAATACTTTATTAAGTTCTTATAGTATTCATCGATATTGAAGAGAATAGACGATTCAGACGTAGCACTGCATTTTTTTGTCTACACGTACGTCCATCTGCCTACAGAAAACAGTGTAAAATGTAGGATTTCTTGAGTTTTGCTAATTTAGCACCATGTATACGTTTTTGTTCTTTTTACCTACATGTGTCAGTACATCAGATTCTGTTTTCGTCTGGTGTATGTAAAGGGGCTAGCTCCGTTTCGATAACAGCACAACAGATTTTCTTAGCAGTTTGATGTTGCTGGTTTGCAATATCTTCTACGGTCGTCGTCAGCTGTCGCTTTTGTGCCTCAGCTCTAATTCCAACACGACGTGATGACCTCGCCTTCTGCCTCTTTGGAATGTCTTTGAAACGACTATTCTGTAAACAATTCTGCTCATCATGAAGGATTGAAGACGTTTTTGAACATAACGAATTTGACGATTTACTATATCCATGTTTCTCCAAAATAAGTCCCTCTTCCTTATGAGCAGCTCTATTCAACACTTCAACACAGCTACTAACAAGAGAATATGCTTCTTCCAGGGTATCGTTATCATTGACGACGTGAAGCAACGACGCTATTTGTTTTACTCCTTCTTTACACTTTGCCTCCCAATTTATACATTCTAGCTGCTTGGGTATTTTAGTTGATGTCGTTGACTTTGAAGTGCTATTTTCATAAATAACAGGCATTGCAGGCAGTTCCGTTTCTTCTTGGGTTTCTGGAGAAACGGCGTTAACTTGTGATATCACAGCTTCATCAAGAGTAAGAAACGGCGAATCTTTGTAGACTGAAGACAACTTGTCAAATCCACAATTTTCATAATGTGAAAATACAGCGAGGAAGTGTTTGCAAGGAAGTCGATTCATCTCCCAGTCCATACAGTCACAGCATGGCATTTCCTTGTCGGTACCAAATGACACATTATACCACAGATCTGGACAGTTGATGTCTTGGCTTTTAACCATGAAAAGAAATCTTCCTTCACTCACGAGTTTAATACATTCGTTTTTTATATTATATGCAGATTGTAGTCTTTTCATGCAATCATCAACGACGCATGGCGGACGATCGTGGAG
Organism: Phenganax stokvisi; assembly: GCA_025400075.2. Lineage (NCBI taxonomy): Eukaryota > Metazoa > Cnidaria > Anthozoa > Malacalcyonacea > Clavulariidae > Phenganax > Phenganax stokvisi. The sequence continues at coordinate 7,466 of JAODVQ020397903.1, read as the reverse complement.
GTATCGCGGGATAGTCTGGTTGTATAGGCGGTATTGACTGGACGATTTGGCATTGTTCTCTATATATCTGCAGTAAAAAGGTGAATAGACTTGACTACATTGAATATGTATGGGCGGCTTACTAAACACAAGAAAAGAGATATGTACATTTATCTTGTTTTCTGGTCCATTTCAAAACTCATACGTCAACCATAATTTTATATTTTTTCTATCTTTAAAAGCCCTGTTTACGATGCACTCCCTCAACAAACACATGATAATTTTCTGCAATACCTTCTATTAAAATCCCATATTGTTGCGAGTTGAATGCTCCTTAAAATAGTTGCGTTGAATGCGAAGTGTACGTTTTATTTTTGCCTATTTGCAGAACGATATTTTCAAGTAAGCCATGATGCTTCCATACATGTGCCCTTTACTTTTAGTATGGTAACGCTTGGAGTTTAGTTACCTGTTGCAGCTTTCTGGTATAAACTCTTCTACTAGAATTGTCAACATCGTACTCAGAGTAGATCCACGATGCCGATCGATCAAATAATCGTACTTGAATGACAGGTTTTGGCGTTCAATACCATTGTTCGTGTTTACCGTTACGAGCAGTCTGTCTCTGCGGTAAGCCCAAACCCAGCGCTATTAAAGGAATTTTACATACGAGTCTGGTACGTGCACCAACTATACATCACGCACAGTCATAGTAAATAGGCTAACTTTCTCAATTATACCTACCTATTGTTTAAGTACTCGAGGAAGCACAATCATTAAAAATGGTCATTTATCAGTGATTTAGTGAACAAACCTTGTGCTGCTTCAACCATGTATTCTCAATGTACTTTTTGTACAAACTGTTGGACCACAGTTCTTCGTCTTCTTTAAGTGATTCCACCTCCTTTAAATATTCATCCTCTGTCATTGCGCGGGCTATCTTCCTCATAGCTGCCAATGCCTTTTCTTTCAAATGGCACATACCATTGCTCTTTCTTGCCAGCCATCTACCCCACGCTTGTTCTCGATGAAAATCACATATTAATACCAAGCATTCTATGGTTAAATACACGCATCATTAAGCATTACCGTTCACATTTTGAAATCTTCCGCTATAGTTACTTCCATTTCAAACGCATTTACAGCTTAAATATTTACTCTTGATCAGTTTCTTCAATCAATTAATTTTATGTCACAATTTAACCAAGTCAAAAAACTGAAATTGTTTCTGTATATAGCAACATAGTCACTGCTGATAAGAAAGCTTTTCTACATAATAACATAACTACTTGACCAAATTTCCTTTTTGTACCTGGAAAAAGTTGTTCCACAGCTAGAATCTCCTCCAATGCGTAATCCACCATAAAATGCTTTGGCTTCCAACTCAGATTCCATTTCATAATGACCGACAAAGCCTCCTTGATGGCCTCTGTGGTCTCAGTCTGTGTTACGAATGCTGCAACTACTTTGTACTCTATGTTAGTTTTTACAACAAGGAAATAGAGGGGCAAACAGTACTTCGTCGTTTTGTAGGTGGCATCCAACAGGCATAACTCATTTCCATACCTGTTGAGAAGACGTTTCTGCCATCGCGATTGGTAGACAAACAACAGGCCTTTGTTTCACGTACCATCATCAACTAATATTTCTTCTTCTTCCTCTTCGTCTTTAGATAAATCGCTATCGTCATCATCATTTTCATCGCCGTTATCTTCTTTATTGTTGTTGTCGACAACTACTGGGTTTATGTATGGACGGAATTCAACAAAGTCGCCGTCGTTTTGGCTGCGCCAAACGCTTGTTTTTTGCAAGAGATTTGCTTGGTCAACCTTCGTATATCGTTGTTTTATTATTGCTAATTGCATGTGGTTTCTAATTGATTTTGCACTTGGAAAAAATCGTTTCTTTGAAGAAGGAGGTAACGAACATCCTGCGAATAAGCTGTCCCGAACAAATACTTTAATGTGACGTTTAACCTCATTCACTCGTCGAACGCCATCTTCAACTAACCCATGGATCTTTTCAACTATTCTGGAATCGATCCTTTGAGATATTCCAGCCATCTATATGGTATGATGACATTTAATTATAATTCAGTCATATTTGTGACTTAAGCCTCTCTAAAGGTATGAAGCCATTATACAGCCAGGAATATTGGTGAGTTAAAATAAGCATGACAATCGTACGTATAAACCGCATGCATGCAGTTTTGACGTACTATTCTTTTCAGTGTGGGCGTTTTACCTACACTATATGCAGGGTTTCCAGGTACTTGAGATTAATGCACTCGACTGACTTGAACCCTAGTGAAATATCAGCTTCAATGCAAGATATAGGAAGTTGCTTCACAATCGAAATAAAATGTGGAAACGTAGCTTAATCCCTTAAAGGGTTTATTTGTCGAGTTATAATTTATTTCCAAAACTATATATGGTAATAATACAGTATTCATTGTTTTTACTGTTCTTATAATGAATGTTATAATATACGCGTTTTATTAATTGGAGCATTTATGGTCTAACTCATTCAAATTTGAATTTTCACATTTTACGCACGTGTATAAATATGTGTTTTTTAATAAGTGTATTTTGCTATTTAATGACTAATGAGCATGCAGAAACCACGTAAAAACAGACTAGAAGATTATGTGCGAATTACCTCTCCTCGAAAATGCGTTGTGTGATCTGAATCAGTTGGAAACTGTATGTATACTCGTTTTTCTCCTTTTTCCAAAACCGTCTTACTCTCCATATCCACTCTTAGTCGTTCGGAAGCAAGTTTCCTTTTTCTCTGCGTATTTTCATCAATCTACAATTTAGAACACATAAATTCGTAGAACTTAATAGTTGAGAAAAATAACAAAACTCTAAAAAGAGACAAATAGAAAGTATAGTGTGTGCATGTCATAAGAAAATTAACTGCATGTTGATCTCGGTTCTGTTTTGATGCACTTACACGGGAAGATAGCTGCCCTTTATTCAGAAAAGTCCAGACAGTTTATACCTTGTAATCAGGGAATCGCATTATTTCTCGCACAATTATGACGGCACGGCAGCCGAATTTTTTTGTTGTTTGTTTAAAGTTTCTCTGTTTTCCACAATAAGCATGGTCTTCATTTTCTTTGGCCTGTGTTAAAAAAATATATGCAATGCAACCATGAATAACATGTCTACATCATATTTTTCATTATTAAAACTTGCGTTTAAAAAAAAACATGCGGATGTCAAAATGAGCAATGACCATGCATTAGGCCAACCCAAGTCTTTAATCGCGCACGAAGCGATTGGTACGTGTACTATTCAAAAGTCGTATATACAATATGATGTATTCTTTTTTATTTTTTATAACTTTTTTGGCGTGTTGGTTTTGCCTTGTTGGGATCTACAATTGTGACCATTGCGAATCTTTAATTCATGTGCACTTTTGAATGCTTGAAAGCGTTTTTGTATATTATAATTTTATTTTGCTCTTAAGTGAGTTTAATTAACTTCTTCAATTAACTTTATTCAATATTTTCACATTTGAAAGCAGTGTTGTAGAAGTAAATATTTCAGAGGGGGGAGGCTCTCTTGACGAGCGGAAAATGGTGAAACGTACGTGAACGGCGATGACGTAGTATGCTGCATGAAGACCAAGTTATCAATCTGATAAATGCAGAAGTTACACATTTACATTGCTTATATACTATTTTAAATCCAGAAAAAAAACAACTGAAGCAAGATAAATATCGTCCGTTAATGAAAGATGGCACTCAAATAGCTGTGATTCCAAGAGCCCTTAGATAATCAATCGTTAAATGAAAGTAGAGAGGGGGGTTAGCCCTCCCTTAAATTATAGGAGGGCTTAGGTCCCCTTCTATGAGAACATCACACTGCAAAGTTTTCTCTACTCACTATTTTAGCTTCTCTATTTTGTTTCTTTTCACTTGCATGCCGATCGATGCCATGTTGGCACTCAAATACTTCTTCTTCCCAGAATAACGTAAGGAACTCCGTCAAAGGCAATTCTTTTTCCTGCATGGCTGTTCTTGGGATCCTCAAAAAACACTTTGCATTTTCTAAAATCTAGTAATGAACAAAAATATTCATCAAATCACTATTAAAGTACTTACGTAACCGTAATTTTTTCCATTTGTGATCATTTACATAAGATAGTGGGATTGCTTTAATTTATTCTTTGGGATAATTAAATGTTGTTATTTTAAATGCTATAGTATAGGGCAGGCTGCACATGCAGAGTATGAAAAGCTATCACATTTTTGTCGACGTTATTTATACAGTAGTACGAAAGGGATGACGCCAGCAGTATCGACAGGCATCATACTGGCTAGCACAACCGATAATTGATTAACTGAACTACTTCAGATGTTTCAACTATTAGAACAACATGTACTTGCATGAACTATGAATTATATAGCGGTACTTGACAATTTTAATTATAGCATGTTTGAAATTCATACCCTTATCAGTTGTACCAAAGTTCCTTGAATAAAAAGTCAAAAATCGCATGGTCGTACGAGTTTCAAAATCTGCAATCACTCTATACGCCGATTGAATATCATTCGCATCACCTAGTTCACTGTCCACTTCAACAAAGTTTTCTGCACTCTCCATATTGTTATAAAACAACTTTGCTCCGATACATTTGTGAAGTAAAAGTGTAAAAGTAGTCTAAAGCAGTCTGAAGTAATCTAAATCAATCCAAAGCACACTAAAACATTGTAAAGCAATTATAAACCAATCTAAAGAACTATACTTTATTTTGTTTTATTTTTTTGTTTGCCATAATTTGGTATGATAGTATGAGTAAAACTTCTAATAACGGGGTTCCATCAATTACAAGTGACATGAACATAACAAAGTATAATTACATTACACACAACGTGACACGTAGGATACGAAAAAAAACGCAACAGGCTGAACTTTGCTCATGATCACGTTCACGATGAGCACCACTAAAACAGACAGACGAACAAACAGCCGGACAGTCAGGAAGAAAGACAGGCATACAAAGCTTTGACGAAATCTAGGTAGATAGTGTCAATGTTAACTTCACCATTTTTTGAGTACATTCAGAATTTGGTAGAGAACATGAAGTATCTGCGAAGTGGTAGACTTGCCTCATAGAAACCCAAACTGTAATTAATAAAGTGTCTTGTGAACGTATTGAATGTGGTGATTGCAAATACAACCTTCAAGCACTTTAGAAACTATCAGCAGGAGGAATATTCGTCTGTATTTGGTGACGTCATGGAGCGCACTTTTTCTTGGGAATAGGACTGATATTAACTTGCTTCGATGGTAATGGCAATTTTCCATATGGTAGGCTCTTTTTGAAGAGTTCTCTTATTTATCAACTAATATTTACTGCACGGTATTCGGTGAACGTATCTGGTGAACGTTTTTTCACCAGAATCATGAGATGGCTTGAACACTGAGAAGAAGTGACGATTTAACAGGCTGCCGATGTCTGCCAGGTTGTTAGCTGTACAAGATGACGAGACTGGTTGGGTCCATTAGTTGAGGTGTTTGAACGTTTGGAAGTGAATTTAAAAACTGATCAGAACTTTTCGAGTTAGACTTTAGCAAAGGTGGAAGTTTTGAAAAATACTTTTTCCTCGTAGCTCTTATCAGCAATTTCTTTGCACGTCGATGTTCGCAGAAGTTTTCCCAGAGATTCAGGTATAAGTGTTGTTTTCTGCCTGCAAGAATCTTTTTCAAAACGAGGTGCCTTACATCATTGTCAGTCCAAGGTGGAATGTTTTGCCGTCTAAACGTTTCCATTGTGAAATACTCCACAGCAACACCAAGAATAAGCTCTTTCCATTGCTCCTAGGCAGTATTAATGTTAGGAGATTTGGTGGGCGAAAAATTGCTATGATCTATGGGATGGCGTTGAATCGGTCGTCCCAGTCTGCACGTCAGTTGAAAGTCAAAAATATTTTTCTTCTCATGTTCAATCAACTTTCTGCGAGCTAAAAAGAATAAAAGAGGATCAGATATTGGTAAATAGAGACGTCCATCCTTTTAGGACAAACGGATGACAGGTTTGTAACGTTTTCGGGAGGAGTCGTAAATGTAAGGCCAAGAATGTTACGAAGTCTGATTCGATACATTATTACTTTCTCGATGTAAATGTCATATAAGTCAAACGTATGTTCTCTAAACTTGAAGGATCCACCTGAGACTGCTTTTTATGGTTTGATAGGCACGAAACTGAAGTTTCAATCCTAATAACATACCTGAAAAATTTCTCGATTCTGATTGGTTACGAGCAGTGCAATTTTTAGGAAATACAGTGCCACAAAAGAAATTCAGTGCAATTTTTCAAAATATTCTTATATTTGTTCAAAAGACGTTTTTAACTGAAAAAAATCAGTTTACAAAATTGTTTTCCGTGCATGTCCTTTTCGCAAAGCATTGTACAGTTACCAGAGAGTTTATCCTTCTCGTTGAATTTTTTCTGGTATATTATTATTAAGTAGTAGTATGATTTTTCGTGCAATTTGGAAAAACATACACTCGTGAGTTTTTTAAAGACTTTAAATTGCACTCATCTTTCGGACTTGTGCAATTTTGATGGTCTTGGAAGAACTCACTAGTGCATGTTTTTTCCAAATTGCACTTGATACCATACTGTTGCCTATACAAAGCATTGTAGATGAAACATGATAGAGCAATGTAAAACACTCCAAGGTAATCTAAAACAATTTATTACATTCCCAAGCAATATAAAGCATCATAAACACGATAAAACAGTATAAGGCACTATAAAGCACTTTAAACTAGTCAAAACGATGGTAATGCAATGTACAGCATTCTAAAACACGACAAAGCAGTCTAAAGCAATGTGAAACTATCTAAATTGGTCTAAAGCAATTTAGACCATGTCAAAGCAATCAAAAGCAGTTTAAAACAAGACAAGGCGGTCTAAAACACACTAAAGTAATCTAAATCAATCTAAAGCAGAGTAAAGTAAACTAAAGCAATCTAAAACAGTGTAAAACATCGTAAAGCAATATAAAGCAATCTATAGCATTGCAAACCAATCAAAAAGTAGTCTAAAGCAATCCAAAGCAATCCAAAGCATTGTAAAACATCATGAAACATTTTAAAATATTCTAGAAATCTAAAGCATTGTAAACCATTCTAAAGTAGTATGGAGCATGGTAAAGCAATATAAAGCAATCTAAAACAGGATAAAACATTTTAAGGAATCTAAAGCGATGTAAAGCATTGTAAAGTAGTATAAGCAATGTAAAGCAGTGTAAAGCGTTGCAAAGCAGTATAAAGCAATGTAAAGCAGTCTAAAACTGGATAAAGCATTGTAAATGATTGTAAAACAGTCCAATGCATGGTAAAGCAATCCAAAGCAATTTGAAGCATGATAAAGCAATGTAAAGCATAATAAAGCGATGAAACGCAATCTAAAACATTCTAAAGCATTGTAAGGCAGTCCAAAGCATGGTAAAGCAATGGAAAGCAGTC
>JAODVQ020397902.1:0-21297 GCA_025400075.2 Phenganax stokvisi | reverse complement strand
GAGGGGCCTTCTCTGAAAAATCACTGACGTCTTTCCAGAAGAGAATATTCTCTTCACAGTGCTCCTTCTCTAGGAATTGCTGGTAATGGAGGAGAAATATTATTACCAATACCCAACATGCATATCCTTTGCTGAGAGGTAGAGCCTGATTATCTTATGTATAAAGAATGGAAGACATTGTAAGACAGGGAGACAGAACATGATTCCAGGAAAATAGTGACGACAGCAAATATTAGAGATTATGTGTAGGAATTCCTGTCCCAGACAGAGGAAGGCTTCTGTGTTATCTCAGCCACGAGAGACTGAGAGAGAGAGACAGTGGATTAATCCAGAATACAAGCCAAGCAGGGGTAATGGAAGAGAAGATGGATGAATGTATGGCGCAATATGGGAAGGTGTAATTCTACACCTCTCTACACATAGCACCGCTAGGAATGGTGTATTTTTACAGTATGACAGTGAAATGAGCGGAGTAATTTGTCATTGTTAAAATATAATTTGCACGTGCACAAAATTTATTAATACTACTAGTTATACCACAAGCCATTCCTTATAAGTCCAGGTACAAGACTATGCTGCCTAATACGGTAGCAATTAGATCTATACTTAGATACAAAGATTAAAACTTGATACGTGAAAATATATCAATTTGTCTCTCAATATGAGGTGAAGGTATGTCTTAGGAACAGGAGTATATTGAATTGCTAGTTAGTGGATTCCACTAGATTAAACATGCACAAACTACAAGCCAAATGTTACTAAATGTAATAATCTAGTTCCTGATGTATTGTTAGTGTAACCCTGGTGATACCATAGCTCAACAAAACAGAATCAGGCATAATACCTTAAAACATGGTCACAAGACACTGATTGCTTAATGACTAAATATTGCATCAGAGGCTATACTACTGTAGCTGATGGTGTGTGTGCATACACGGCAGAGGAAGAGGAAGAGGAGATTAGGACACGGGAAGGAAGAGAAGTCTTCTCTTACTACTGTGTGACTCATACAACATCACACCACTACAAAGTAGGGTCACACGAAGGTCTTTGATTTAGAGGAAATTCAAATTTCTTCTCAAATCTCTCCCTCTCTCTCTCTTCCTCTACTACACACCTGTAGACAGATGACACCCAGAGGGTCCTCCAGTAGTTTGTCAAATGAAGCAATCCAGCCACCAACTCTGCCCACATCTTCCGGTCTCTCCTCTGCCACTGTAGTGACAGTCATTATACTGCCATGACTTCCAGTCAGTGCTCCATTCTTAGCAGGCAGATTAGCTGGTCCTCCTCCTCCTCCTCCTCCTCCTCCTCCCCCTATTACTACTCCTCTAGTACTGTCCACTGCAATAATAAGGGAATATTTGACCCACACACTTAGAAATGGCATATTTCATAACATACCTTGGTTTAAGTCCATAATGGAGCTCTCTGAGCCCTGCACAAAGAAGGAGGAGAGAGCATGAGGTAAGCTATGATTGCTACATACATAAACAAATAGTTGCAATTCAACAATCAAATGATATTGTTATGGCTGTAGCTAGACAACACTACTGGGCCCTGCAGACCTCACACAGCCAACAGTGGCTGTAGTCAATACAAAACGGAGATTGTAACCTCACACCAAGCACCAGGATTGCCATGACTAAGCTAGGCACTCTGGAGCAGAGACACAGCAGCCAGGGCCAGCTATTTCAAATAACGCACACCACCTGCATGCAGCAAGAACCACCGACCTTCTCCTGTGGATTCTCGGGCATATTCTTCGCTATGTCCGTATCTCTGGCTCTTTCACTCGCACACAACTAGCCTATTCTTAGCTGTAGTAACTGCTGTACTCCACGAGGCAGGTATTGTCAAAACTGGCGGTATACTCAGCAAGTAGGGAAGCTATAAGGCCATCCGCCCACACACAACAACAGGACGGAGAGGAGGATGTGTAGCAACGCACACATCAAAGGACACCGCTGGCCCTGTACAAACACATGACCAGGACTTTACCTTCCACCCTGCCTTTGATGAGGCCAACAACTCATTTACAACCTGGCTCCCAATCTCCCTTCACAAGAAATCCATCCTCAGAAACATTATGTAGTCTCCTTGTTATCCATTAGACCAATTCAAGGTGGAATTAAGACTTAATAAAATCAGCCAAAACACAATTCATAGAATTAATTACCTCCAATTACCGCAATCTTTCAGGATAAATACACCAGATATAAACCATGGAATCTGCTCTGAGTTCAAGACTGGTTGAGGTTGACTGACCATCTGGTATTACTAACATTTTCATTGTAGTATAGGAATGATGAGGCCAAGCATGAGAAGACACCAGCACTAACAAATCACCAATCAAATGCTTTATGTCCCTAGCCTATCTCTCTTTCTCTCTCTCTCTCTCTCTCTGTTCTTATGACTCCGAGGCGAGGGTACCGTCACCTGAATCTACTGGGCTAGGCACACCACAGTGCCGCAATAGCTCTCCCCCCTCACTCTCTTCTGGAGAAACAAACATCCTAGTATTTGTCGACATTCCTAAAATTCCACCTTTCATAATGATACATACATACTAATATACCAGAGAATCCGCTCAATTAACCACAGGAATGTGTTTACACATTCCATAAACCAATAACCTACATACACTGCTATACTAAAATAGCCTGCTAGTAGATATGCAGTTTTTGAATTGTTGTATGCTACTAGAGGCCATTCCACAGGAAGTTACATGTGGATATGTTGATGGATGAGAATGCCCAGCAGGTCACCAATTGAGACCATCCACACAGTATAAGGTTTAGACAGAATATTGAATAACAGCCTCGCACTAGGTCATGTTTATGGACAAGGTGTTGTAGGACATAAGATATCCCCACAACTGCTACTCACTGATACATTGAGATTACTACTACTATTCAATGTATGTGTATGTGTGAAAGCTATAGGAGCGAGCTAGAAAGAGAGATATTCACCTGTCTTCTAAGTGTTGATCTGTACCGATTACTAACAGTAGATCCAACGGTAGAACTGGTAGGACTAAGAGCTCCACTCCTCAATGAACCAAGCTCTAGTGCCATTCCTGATGACAGCTTGGAGGGAGTATGCTGAGCCAGCCTCATCCTCCGTCTAGTGACAGAGTCTGGAAATCTTCCTCTTCCTTCTCTTCCTGTTTCTCTTCCTCGTCTTTCGCGTTCGTGGTGGTGTGTTCGGTGGGTACCGTGGCCACGAGTGGTACGTCTCGGTGGACTAGGAGAGCGACTCCCGGATGAGCTCTTCGAGGGACTCGGGGATGCGGACACTCTGACTGGACCCGACTTGTGTGGACTGCCAGCTCCACCGCCTGACGAGTGACTGGAGATACTGCTCTCATCTGATATCTTTTTCACCTGGTTAAAGACAGCCGCTGCTCTACGGGACTCCCCAGACCTCTGTTTCTGTGGTTGAGTAGGAGCAGGTGCCTGATCATACCGTACATCATAGTTGTAATTAGAACTGTCGGGACGACCCAATATTTCGAAACTTCCCTGACGAGAGTGACTTCCTCCTCCTCCTTCTCTCGGAGAATCTACCTTGTACCAGGACCGTGATGGAGAGGTTCCCATGGCACTGAAAGCCGGAGTGTCCATTGGATGAAGAAGTTCTCTGCTATTTCTGTCCTGTGGGAGGTAGGCATGGCTTCCTCCATTGCCAGTTCCATAAGCAAGAGAAGAGGAATTGTTGTGTAGGTGAGCAAATGCAGATGGTCGCAGATCCACAACATCTTTCCTCCTCTTCTTCTCAGGACCAGATCCACCATATATTTGGATGGAATCAAGACTCCCGGCACTCTCTGAGCTACCAACACTACGGAATGATGTGTTGGAGGAGGAATTCATGGTAGTGGAATCACTACCGATGATTTGAGCTGATGAGATTGCTCCTCCAGTTGCTTCACCAATGAACAGTGCCTCGATAGCTTTAATGATGGTTAGACACGATATGATTTGGACTGTCTTGGGTTTAATATTGGGTTGTGAGTCTCCGGAGCTCCCTCCTTTGTCGCCGGCATGCAGAACCAGAATACTCTTATTGCGAATGACCTGGAACACATGGCACATGTGACCTTTGGCCGGCCTCTCTCCCATGTGCAGTGTCTGCCCAACTTCAGGGTCCACAAGTTTCGGATCCAGTTTCCTGGTGACAATAGCAAAGTATTGTTCATCATCAGTACAGGTACCACAGTAGAACAACTCCTCTCTCTTGTGCTGGTAGAGAATGTTGCGACTAACATTCAATACTTTCATACTGGCAATGCTGACTTCAAGAAATGCCTCAATGAACTCTTGTCTCTGACTCAATAGTCGTCGAGTACACTCCTGGATACATTTAGAACTGATACCTCGAACACTCCATGTTTCAGGTATCTCAACAGGTCCAATGTATAGGACCATGACTGAGGCACTGGTGTAGCAGTTGTTAGGAACAGGTGGGGGTACATGTCGAGAACTGCCATATCCGTTCTGTGGGAGTGGTCCACTGCCTCCAAGATGAGGTGAAGCACCGAGGCCAAGTTTCGATTGTGGCATTAACACCTGTCGATTCAGAGGAGACATGTTTGCTATTCCTCCTGCTGCTCCTGCTCCTCCTCCTCCTCCTCCTCCTCCTGGAATATAGACCCTTGGTCCCAGCTGTAATCCACCCTGTCGGGGTCTACTCTGGGGTACCTCGGAGTATTTCGGAGGTGGGTCCCACACTGCTCCGCCCATTGCACCCCTCGGTGGTCCAGCGGAGACTCTTCGATGGGGGCCCCCTGACGGTACACCTCTGGGGAAGTTTGGCGTGCTACTGCTCATGCTGGATGAACCGAGACTGTGTGAGATTGGTGCGGGAGACTTGTTATCCGGGTCACAAACTTTGAGCCAAACTCCGGCTGTCTGTGTCTGTGAGATAATAGAAACGACTTTCTGATGAGGCAGGTGAGTAACATCCACCCCATTCACTGAGAGTACTATATCTTCTTTCTTCAGCCCTGCTCTCTGAGCTGCTCCACCTGAATAGACAGAGAGAGATAGAGAGATAGAGAGATATGGAGGGTAGGGTGTGACAGTATGAGCTGAAAAGAACACCAACACTAAATCTGACAAAGACCTATTCACTTGGTATCCAGGGCCACACACTCTGACTCACTCACCCACTACTCAGCAACTTAAACACATCAAAAGATGGTTGTTGACTTTGAGCTGTGCTATGCTCCACAAACACCACTTCTTTTGATGGGCCAGCAGACCACCTACACACTCCATACATTGACTGGACCACAAGCCACATTGATACCCGTCAACAAAGGATTGCCTGAGATTACAACTAGTGGGCGACAAAGGTCCCACCACATAGTTATATGGCACTCTAGTCCAGCCTGTGAAATTCCTGACTGATTAGATTTTTGTGTGTATTATCCATTACTGTGGCTTCTTTTTAAACTATATTGTCTGTCCATCTAGCTAGGTGGCTGGTAGTGAAATAGTTTTAAGACAAGAGATGTGATTGTGGAGGTTTAGTGACCACAGGTAACAAGACCTCCTGCAGGACGGACACAAGAACACACAGAGGAGGAGAGGAGTTAATGATGCTCTCCTAGAGGAAATGATGATACCATGCCTGCCAATGGAGCTGAATGTAAACACCAAAACCACACACAATGCAATTTCTACCACCCACCAATCCTTCAACTCTATCTAAACCACCACACCATACATACATACATCCAGTATGAACTATTAGTGGAGGCTAAATACAAGGATCTCAGTGTCAGACGAGAGGGACGAGACCGACAGACACTCTGTCCCATGTTGACATACCAAATTACAGAACTAGTTAAATATGATAGTTTGTGTGACGAGGGTCTTAACCTAATATGAGGTGCCTGGTGTGAGGCAATTTGTTGTGTGTGCATTACCTGGAATAATTGGGCAATTGCTCCTCCGCAGAGAGATACACATAGAGAGTGAGGATGAGTTGTGGAGGAGAATAAGGAAAAAATAATTCTACCATTGCAGAATGTGTGTGTGTAAACTCTAGTTGGCAAGGCAACTACAAACTATGCTCACTGCCAAACCACGGAGAAAAGGTCAGAGGAAAGAGTTGTAATGGAGGATATACATAGAGGAAGGTGAGTGTGTGTTTAATCTCTCTAATTTCATCTTCATCACAAACAACAACAACAACTTTTATTTGGTCCCGTACGTGTCATATACATGCTATATAGTGGTACACACTTCTTTTATTATGTCATAATCAAAGTCACATTGGTTGTCAGTTGTCATGAATAGCTATATGTTGCAGAGTCAACACAACGGACGGCACACGTGTGTAACACACCCACTATATTAGATCTTGTCCAGATACACATCACTAACAATACTAGCAACTAGTGTTTTTGAAATGGCCGCCACCACCGCGTCATCACCGCAACACTATAATTCAAAGAATAGCTCTACAACTGATACCGCCACAGAGTCTCTAAAGCTGAATGCTTTGCTGCATGTAGGCCGGCTCTTTAAGTCTTTCACAGACAATTAGTAGTATTAGGGTCTCTGTGACTACTGAGACATGGTCTCTGTGACTACTGTGATATGGTTGAATGTGCTCCAACTTCCCCTCCACGCATTCCAACCAAACACATGCCTCACTCACTATCGCTCACTCACTGGCTCACTACTAATGATATGAAGACTGAAAACCTACTATCTGACTACCTCTAGGTGGTATCTACATACCTGGTACTATGGTTCCAACTATTGGTGGCTTCTCGTAGAGCAGAGTGAAGCCAAAACTACCGTATTCTCCGTTTGTGTCTTCTTCACGAGTGACTTCAATGGTGTGTGCAGTATCCAAGGAATACTGGACTGGACTGTGGTTCCTCATTAACTGGACAGCCATGGCTGCTCCTGTATCTACTGTAAAATAGGAGAGTCACTCAACAGATAGTTGTGATCCTCGTACTCAATTTAATACCCTCTATCAGAAGTGGTAGAGTGATAACAACACAGATAGAAAGAGAGAGATGAAGTGAAGAAATGGAAATTGAATAAAGAAAGTATTTGTCAGTTATGCATCTTAATCTCGTAGACAAAACAATGATATTACCGCTGACCGACACATGTAATTACTAAACATTAATAATATGCAAAGGTAGACAATGAACTGTTAATGTCTGCTAACTATATCTAGAATGGATTGACTTGGCAGTCAAGCTCTATTCATTGATATCTCTATTCGGTAATTGTGGGGATTAATGATTGGCTGAGGTGCCCCCCTAAAGAGATTGGAGGTAAGAGAGGAAGAGAAGGAGGAGAGACACCTGCTATATTATGACTGGACTAGAGAGGCTCTATTATAGATAGCAAATGGTCTCCAAAAGGGAGGTGGGAAGGTAGGCTGCCTAACACGGACCAAGATTTGGAAGAGAGTTGGACGTGCTCCACTAAAAACACTGCCTAATATGAGGAGCAGTCTCTCTGGCTGCGGAATCTCAGTATTCTGTTGTCATCAAGGGGAGGACCATCTGGCTATAGCACTGGCAGACCTCTGTTACTTCAACACTATCACACTCTTTTAGCTACTGTTCTATGAACTTCTAGCTACTCTTTGTGAATTGTAGGCTGAAATTTTATAGCTATGACCAGATGATATGTAAACTTCTACACCACATCGATAAGCCGGCCTCTCTCAAGTTAGCTATTACAAGCATTCTTCATCAAAGTGGATTGAGCTATACGGAGCCTTTGTCGGGCCAGTCTTAGTGTACACAGCTGACCGTAGAGAACAGCAGAATAACAAACTGGTAACTCACCGAAACACAACTGCGCTCTCCATCTCTGACCCGCCCTCACTGAGCAAGCAGCAGAAATGAACGGTGTGTAAAAGCTAAGGCTTATCTAAACAAACACCAGCGGAGGGTGGTCACGCGAGGGTTGCAGAAGAGCTCTAGCTAGAACAGTAGCAACTGAACTAGTTATTACCCAGGGTCCCTAACCTCCTGGGCACACAGTCCCCAGAGGAGAACCATGCGATGCGCAGGGGGGACCAGACAAAGTAAACAGTGAGCCGATCACCATAACACGAGAACTAGTAAGTAAAGTACGACTTTATAGAGCTCACCCACTTCGCTACTTCTGCGATGCGTCAATAGCTGATCCCTATGCTGTCTCTCTTGTTAGATAATACAATCTCTTTCACACTGCGTGTTCTATTCGATGCAACGCTCTTGTTTCTCCGGCTGGAAATCGCCTTTATACGACCCCCGCCCACCACCTATGAACAAACTATGAAGTAACTCGTACAATCAAAATTCCACAGCCAATTAGAATAGCTACCATCGACCGCAACGCATCCTCAACAAAATATTTTAATTGCAACGAGATCTCAAGAGACACCACAGACAGAGAATGTCACTACTACAGAATTTGGTCTACTACATGACATAAACTTTCTTGACGTCCGACATCTGGAATGTCTCTTTGGTCCTTGGACAAGTGACCTGACCTCCGTTCTCTGCTGCCATGACAACCAGTGCCTGAAATAGAGAATTTTATTATTGGCCTCCATATACATGCCATGGAACATCTGAAGTATCACAGTAACCATTACGCTAAGGTGAATGATCTATGTAGAAACATCAATGCAAGGGTGTGTATAGCAAACAATTCAACACTACCCAGATCAGCGCCACCCTGGTCTATATGCGACACCAGCACTACGGATAGATGCTCTACTAACTAAGCTAGTAGACTTTATGGACCCATAGCTGATGGGAACCCCACCAATTAATGATTAGAAGCAAAGGAGAGATATTAATATGTATATATACCTGTTCTCCATAGACATATCCGTTGGGGAGAGCCATTGGAGGATTGTGTTCATTCATAGGATTACCAGACAGAGAACATATGAGATAGGACTGAGAACAGTGGGCAAATGGGAGAGGCTTGGCCAGAGCATTGAATGGTCTGGAGCACACTGGACACTGAGGATTGTGCTCCTCCTCCTTGTAACACTGACTGAACCACCAATAGGAATGAAGGAACACACAAAGAGAGAGAGAGAGAGATTTTGTATGGGAAAACACAGCCACTCAATTATCAAAGGTCAGTGGGTGTGTTATTGAGTAAGATAAAGTGTTAAAGCACTTTGTGATATAAGATTCAAGGTAATTTCATCTAATATATTAATTGGATGGTTGAGGAGTATCTCTGACAGAGGAAATTGTGTGGTGATTTGAGGATACGGTGTCTTGAGAGCCGATAGTCCAGCTTGTAGAGTGACAGACAGAACAGATCGCTGACTCAGCTGATACAGAGCAAAATTCTCTTGTCGAAACTGGTCGATAAGCCCCTCCCACCTCGTCAGAGAGAACAACTTTTGGTAGCGTTTGATTCGAGTGCTGGGATCAAATGCTAGTAGACCCATGGCTTGTTGGATGTCCTTCAACAGATGATCATTACTACTAAAATGTTTCCTCGCATACCTATAAAAGAAATCATTCAATACATTTCGCTCAAAAGATTTCAAGTTAAATTTGTGACCCACCGTATGCACTCATAATTTACAAAGTCTTTAAAAACCTCGAAATTTTTAGTGATAAGCCAGTTAAGAATAGTGCAGTCTGTTCTATTCCACCCCAGTATTTAACTCACTTGATAGCCTGTACTCTTCTATTGAGTCGCACTAATTCTATGAAGTCTTGTAGTCTAAGTTGGAACTCGAGAGTGCTCTTGAGTCGTCGGAGTTTCGAACGATTGTCGTAGCACCAGGTGAGACAGGGACCAGTGTTGTGTGCCTGCAGAGCCTCCTCTACTCTCTGACACACCAGGAATATATCCACATCCACCAGATCCTACAATGATATGATGAACACTATTCCTCCAGTTCACAGTTAGCTAAATCTACTACAATCTACTGTAGTATATTACACTCACAGTAATGCCAGAACTCTCGCTCAGTTTATAGGCAGAGGTGTAACAACCAGCTCTGAGGAAGTGGTCAACTAACATACGATCCACCCGGACTTGCCGCCATGCAGTCTTCATACCCTCTGTCTGGTCCCCCGACACATAGGTTTTGAGGTGATCCAATCTCGTCTTGCAGAGTTGGGAACATTTCGTTTCTTCTTCCAGACATTCTTCTGCCTTTATCAAACATGAGTTGAAACGCTAAAGTCTGAAGCAGGGCCAAAAAAATCTCTCACTTTTCGTTTTAGGTTCTGTAGCTTGAGGCTGACAGAGTCAAGTACACCTACTACGTCCTGTCGTGCGAGGTCCCGTTCTCCTATCGTCGTGGAGACGTCTCCACACGCCACACTAACTTGGTTAACTTCTCTGTCGACCGCCTTCTGCCCAGACCTGAACTTTCTGTTCAATAATTCATAGGGAACCTGGGAATTAGGACTAATGACTATACCACAATACGTTACTCCGGGTTACCTTTAGTGTAGCATGTTCAAAAGTCGTTACTTCATCCTTGGACATGACTAGCTACGGCAAATAAAAACCCAACAAGCTGTCTCTTCTTCTCTTACTAAAACCACGCCCACCAGGAATGAATATGCGCATGCGCATAAATACATTTACAGAAGTTCTCCTGCTGAGCCCATGGCTTCAAGGAGTTCTTGTTCTTCTTTCTCTGCTTCTTCGGCATCTTTGCGACCCGCCTCTCTGAGACACATCACAATGACTGTAATCACCACTGATAACAGCACACTAATACCTGGATAGCATGGAAAACAGCAGTAGATTCTCATTTGTCATCTGCCATTCCACCTAGCTAGAAAACCATACCTAGAATTGGGAGGAAGAAGAAGATTGGTACTTCATTTGGCTTAGAGTTCACTGGCTTTACAAATTCAGCATTGCAGGTTCCTGCTTTAGCTTTAGTGGTAGTTGATGTCTTGTTCTTTTTAGTTGATGGTTGTACCAGACCACCATAGAGTTCACTGTGTTCAGCAATAGTCTTATCAGTAATGGTTCTGACTCTAGCAGCCTTCCTGTTAGGGCCTCCTTCAGCCAGTAGGAAAAACCTGAGTGCCGGTAGAAATCGATCATACAACATCAGAGTGGCCTTTTCTCCAGACAAGCGCTGTGAGTAGGACACAGCTATATTGCTGACTGTGAAGTAGAGAACGTTTTTCCCTTCCTCAAGGTGCAGTGTCTTTTTCAGTCGTGTCACAAAATTGAGAGTGTGATTATATGGATCAACAACAGGAAGTACGGCTTGTTCATTCTCACAGATGTCAACATAGTACTTCTGAGTGAGGTATGCAGCACGCAGAGCAGGAGTAATTTCAAATTGCTTCTGAATATTCTTGAACACACTGTTGACTTGGCCTACTTCATATTTCTTGGGAGTGATAGGCCAGTAGAATGGTGCAGAGAAACAGGCAGCATTCTGATAGATGTGGGGTCTAGTGAGAGCAGCATGACAGGCAAGTAGACTAGTCCCATCAAATTCTCCAAATATTGACAGCCTCTGTCTAGGAAAATCTACCTCTACCCTTTCATAAGTCTTTTCTCTGATCACTGGAATCATGTCCATTTCTAGGAAATTGAGAATTGCTTCTCCATAATTTTCTTCTGGTTTCTTCAGCTGTAGACACTTTTTGACTTCCAGTAGGAACTCTTTCTTATCACACGAATCAGCTCTCTTTCTAGGCATCCAGCATGTTGGACAGGAAGGCTTACACCGTGATCTGCAGAACCACATTGAGCTATGGAGGTAGGGAGAGAAGAAAAGGTAGGGCGGTTTCTTGTCCAGCAGTGTGACACCTACAACCACTGCTTCACGGGTTAATGACTCTCGTGTAAAGGCCAATTCCAGTAGAGGAGCAAATATTTGGGCAGAGTGTCCGAGATAGAGAACCAGAGGATATGTTTTCTTGATGTTATACTCAAAACTTGGTGGATACAGGATGTTGAGTTTGGCGGTGTATGATCCAAGCAGACCCATTGAATGTAGGCTATTCTTCACAGTAAATTGTCTATGCTTGACTTTTCTATTGTCAAACCAAGGATAGACAGTGAATGAAGGAATTAGAAAGCTGGGTGAGCCTTTCATTGATCTAGATATTGGCAGTTCGAAATAGAAGTTTGGTCCCATCATATCGTCCTTGCCCTGTTGATCACGTGTGAAGCGAAATTCCACTGCTCTCTGGTTGAAGATGCAGAAGTCTTTTGATGTGCAGAGAAGTGCATCAGAGCTGGTACGATAGTTGATGGTAGTCTTCCAGGCATCCATTGTGACAGCAGAACGATGCAGTTGAATTGGCTTTACCCAACTAAGACCAGGTCCACTTCCCCATAACCATAATGATCCAAATTTCTTTCCTCCCCTATCCTTCCTCTTGTGCATAGATTTCATCTTGGCTACTATACGGAAAGAGAATTTCCTCTCGTCTGCCACTATGCACCTCTTTTCTATGGAACACACTGCATCATGGTGCCAGCTCTTACCCTGACATCTCTGCAGCTGTGTTTTGCAGGATCCCACATTACGTGACCCTTCTGACACTCCAGTCTGCTCCACTATCAGTACTAAAAGCACTAATAAAGCATTTAACATCTTATGAAGCTGATGATAAATTATTGCAGAGAAGATCCTGCACAGCTGCTCCTAGCGCGCAGTTATTATTTTTGGAGATCAAATTTTCCCGCGGGTAATAGGCGGCGCGCGCACTACCGCCGGCCAAATGACCTTTGATCCCAAAACTTGAGGAGTCACTGTCGAGCGAAGTTTAGCTGTTTTATTCATTGCTGGCGACCAGCCATGGCCTTGCCTGCGAGACTGAACGTCTTTCTGAGCATAGAAGACGTGGCCAGACAGTCTGGGAAGGTCGGAAGATGACTGTATCTAGCTAATGTTCTACAAAGACCCTGATGTTCTTGTCATGTGTAGGTGGTAATGGCCGGTGCATCACTGGACGAAACGCTTGTTGCAGCTGGCGAGAGTCTGGGAGAGACTGTTATAGCGCTGAGGTCGTCTCAAGGTGCTCTTGTCACCAATATCAGTGTACTGAGGTAAAATAGCATTTGATTGATGGTCAACTATAATGAAATATTTGTATCGTTGAACATAGAGATTGGGATGTTGTCATAGCTGTCACTGCATCGTGTAAGTTTCAGTTAGTTACATACACATATGCACACTCTAGACACTATGACTATATAAGTGCACTTTGTAAGGTTTGGAATAGCTTAGTGAAAACATTCCTTGTCTTTAGAGAGATTCCTTCACGTTGTGTGTTTTTTGGGTATATATACTATGGCAGTCCATTCTTATACACAGCAGTAGATGAGGAAGAGGTACAAGTGAATGGAGCAGCGATGTCTACTGATACACAACTACTCCCGTCACCTTCTTCTCTTACCGGGATACCACATGATGCCCCAGATTTCACTCTGCGTAAGACAACCCATGCTCCATCCTCAGATGGGTCGTCCCGTTCGGATTGGGTCAGACTAAATGTGGGCGGCCGAGTGTTTGCTACGACAAGGTAAACAACATGTTGTTTAACGTTGTTTGTTTACTTTTTAACATACTATTCTTCTCTGTGCAATACAGAGCCACTCTTTCCTCTGACCCTGATTCCATGTTAGCACGAATGTTTGAACCTACTGAAGGTAGGCGTGTGTTTCTAAAAATAGAATTGTTATAAAAATAGCATCATTGCCCTCAATGCTATGTGTGATGTGTATATAGGATGGCTGAGTGCGACAGATGCCAGCGGTGCATTTCTGATTGATCGAAGTCCCACCTATTTCGAACCTCTGCTCAATTTCATGAGGCACGGGAAATTGATTATCAATGAAGGAATTAGTCCATTAGGTGCACATTAATTCTCTCTCTCTCTCTCTCATGTTAATTTTAATACTAACAGGAGTGTTGGAAGAGGCGAAATTTTTTGGAATATCAAAAGCAATAGAACCACTGGAGGCACTGGTCCGGGTGAGTCCTCTTCTTGTGGTGTAGTGCTTGGTATAATGTTGTTCGATCAGAGTGAGGAACTGTCAGCCAGTGGACATTTTACGAGGAAAGAGTTTCTCCACTTTTTAGCTAGCACCTCTTCTGCCGCTGCTCTTCGTTGCCAGGTAAATTTCACAATTCCCTTTCCTCCTCCTCCTCCTTCTTTCTCTTACTTATTATCCTACAAAATGAATCTGCCAGGGACTAAACCTGGAGGGTCTGGATCTATCTAACCTTGACTTGCGAAACATCAATTTCAAGTGTGCCAATCTCCGCTACTGCAATCTCTCCTCCTCTGACCTCTCTCAGTGTGTCTTTGAGAGAGCTGATCTCTTCCAAGCAAACCTTAATGTCAGTCCACTTATAACATCACATCTCTTACACCACACCCTCCTGTTCTCCTTGCCTGCCGTATCTTACCACAGGAGGCAGTAGTTCAGTGTGTTCACATGCCCAGAGTCAACCTTGAAGGAGCTACTCTTAGAGGGTGTCAGATGGGAGAAAGATTGGGTGTTCAAACCAATCTCGAAGGTCAGACACACTCACCACACCCTCTAGAGTAATCATTCTGTCTGTTCCTGGTTTAGGTGCTAACCTCAAAGGAGCCATGTTTGACAACAGTCAAATGAATGGAGTCAATCTAAGACTGGCTAGTCTCAAAGGTGCCAGCCTTCGATCTTGCAACCTGCGTTATGCTGTTATGGCTTGCACTGACCTTGAGGTTAACTCCCTTCTCTCTAACCCCCTTCTCCTCTCTCTCTTACAATTTTCCTCTCTTATTTAACTTTGTCCGTTTTCGTCTTGGTTTCTACTATTTACATTGTTGTGGTTGTCTGTTACGTACGGTCATCTCTATAATTATGCCATTAGAATTGTGATCTTGACAGCAGTGATCTCCAACATGCTAACTTGCGAGGTGCCAACCTTGAGACCACCAACCTCCAGGACATTGTCGTGTAGACTAATACCCTGGCCTCCTCTTCTTCCTCCTCCTCATCTTTCTATTGCTTGACCCACCACCGACCATGAGCACCAGAATCAGTCTCCTATATCTCGGCCCTCCTCTCCTCTCTTTCCTCTTCTGATATCTCCTATCATCTCAAGAGTGATTCAGTTTGTGCTAAAGGTTAGCACGGGATATGACGGAGGCCAATGGAACATGTAAAACTGCTGAAACAAAGACCGGCTCACAAATTAAAATTATTTAAAATTAGGGACTGATTCTGTTGCCATGGTTTTGTTTGAAGCAGCTGTACATGTTGAGCCATTGTCCTAACATACTTTTCCACTTTATCCTTTCCATCTCCTCTTCCTCTTCCTCTTTTTACTTAATCAATATCTCTTCTTCGCTAAACTTTACTTCTGCTAATTTCTAACCCTTCATCTCTCTCTCTCTCTCTCTCTCTCTCTTTATGGTCTTACAGAATAGTGATATGACAGGCTGTGATCTGCAACATGCTAACCTGCGAGGTTCCAATCTAGCCGGAGCTGTCTTCACTAATATTATAGCTCCTCTGCACATGTCTCAGACTGTTAATGTCAGTGTCAGTAGTGCCTCTGGTGGTTCATCTCCCGACTCTACTGGCGATGGACAAGACAACCACACTTAGTCACAGGTCACCATTCATTTGTATTACATTACCCATCCCTCTCTCTCACTGATTTGTGTGTGCCGTTTTGTTGTGTTTTGTAAAAAAATTCTATTGAGTGCGTACTTTGTGTAGTGGTGGTATTGTCACAGAACAACAAATGTAGATTTCACAAGAGTGACAGTCTCGGGGTTCACAGAGCCAATCTCCTCGGCTAATACCAGGAAATTACCCGTGTCAGCTAGTAAAGATTGAGGGATGTAGTAATAGCGCTGTACGTAGACTCCATTGACTTGGGTGAGCCAGTAGCGACCCAGGTTGACTCCGTTCAGGTAGAAATAACCTCGCTGCATTCCCAGGAGATCAAGAAGGAGAGAGTAGCCTGGTTCTAGTTGAGGTGTCTTGAAGGTATGCTGATACCAGACCAGTGGCTGACCAGTGTAGCGGGTATAGTTATAATCCCATGGTATGTTAAAGGCTCCATCCACTGTGTATGCATCCAGGATCTCTCCTGTTAGTTTAGCTCTGTGAGTCCAATTCCCAGCGGTAATGTTCTTTCCTCCCAGTATGACATCTCCTGTGATTCCCTTCATATCATATTCTCCTGGTTCAGTGTGTGTGTTCACTCCCAGAGACGCTGACAGTAGTGTCATCTGGTGTGTCCTCCCCGCCACAGTCTCCACTGTCAGACTGTATATCTTGTCTCCTTCGTTGTGAGTGCAGTATCCTGCCACATCTTGGAGTTTACCATCAATAAAGGCTAGTAGAGAGTTGGCAATTCTTGAGCCAATTGTGAGGTTGAC
Organism: Phenganax stokvisi; assembly: GCA_025400075.2. Lineage (NCBI taxonomy): Eukaryota > Metazoa > Cnidaria > Anthozoa > Malacalcyonacea > Clavulariidae > Phenganax > Phenganax stokvisi. The sequence continues at coordinate 4,913 of JAODVQ020397902.1, read as the reverse complement.
TCCACCACTGACAGAACCAACAACAGTGGTCTGATAGAATAGATAGTCACTCTGGTCCATTGTTACATTCAGTTGCTCCAGAGGCCTATCAGCAGTGAAGGCTTTGTTCAACTGACTGATATTTTCAGCCCATGCACTCCAGGGGAACCCTCCATCAACAGGGGTATACGTTCTCTTTGTTGGCAACCCTGATTGGACTTTGGCTGAGTTATAGACCTCAATAGGAGAACTAGTGCTGAGATCTAGGAGAGAGGAAGATAGTCCCGGCAGAGAAAAATTGGTTGCTCTAAACTGAACCAGAGCAGTCTCATTGACAGAGTTCTCCAAAAAAGCCACTCCGGGACCACTGGCTGCATAGACATACGCAAATTGGTAAACTGCTTCCACAAACTTATCCATGGACTCATTGTAAACTAAGATCTTAGTGACGTTATCGACCTGAGATGGGGAGTAGAGGAAGGAGATGGAGTAGGCATCCAGTAGATCATGGAGTTTAGAGAGATGAGTTTTCTTTGGTTCATTGGATAACATGTCCGAGTGGAGATTGACACCATCGCAATACATTGTAGTGATACAGGATCCCACCAGCCTTCCGAAATTATTCCCTCCGTACCACATGTAGTAGTTGTGGTGTGAACCTCCTCTTGCAAACCATTTCATTACTACATAGGCCATGTCTTGAGGGGTTCGGTCGTCCCAGCCTGTGAGGGGCTCTCTGTCCCATTCCTGGAACCATCCTTCGTCCTCAGTCCAAGCCAGAGGCTGTGTGGGATAGTTTTTTGAATGCTGCTCGGCATATAAACTACCATCGTTTCCATTAAATGTATTGATAGTGTTTGGAGCATTGTAACCATTGCACATAATGAAAGGGATACCCAGAGCAGCCTCTTTGACTAGATCGCCACAGAAATCAATATAGGCTGTATCCTGCCAGTGAAATTCATTCTCGACCTGAGCTAGAATGATTGGTCCACCATATGGTGCAGTGAGCGGTCGTGCAATCTCCACCATGTCCATGAAGAACTGTTTCATTACCATCTCCCACTGTGAATTGTTGGAACGGACATACATATCAGGTATGTTTCTTACCCAGTGAGGTATTGCACCTATTAGTATGGAGAGAAAAGAAAAGTAGTGAGTGATTGCAAAAATGAATAGATTTGGTTGAGAAATATTTTACATCATACCGTAGTCCCATTCTGAAGCGACGAAAGGACCAATCCTGAGCACGACAAACAGTCCCGCCTCTCCGGCTTCTTTGACGAATCTCACCCAGTCCTTATTACCGGAGAAATCGTAGGAGCCTCCCATCTCGTTCTGGTGGAGATTCCAATAGAGATACGTCTGCACTGTGTTGAGTCCGTCCTCGTACATGAGTCGCAGCGTCTCGCTCCACTCCCCGACCTGAACTCGCGGATAGTGGACGGCTCCGGAGAGTAGCAGCACTCGTTCTCCTCCGATTACGAAGCTTCTCGTGTCGTAGGTCACGTTGTAGCCACGCGAGTGGAACTTTTCTCGTACGTCGTTGTAGTTAGTGAGACCCGAGCAGGAGCGGCAAACTAGAACAACCAGCAGAGTGGCTGGGATCAACAAGAAGTAGAAGTTTTGAGCTGCCATTCTTTTCTCTCTGTAGCCTCTCAGTGCTTTCAACTAGCCCCACCCACTTTAGACGTTTCCACGCATGCGCAAAAGAATTTTTTACGTAAAAGAAGATTTCGGTGCTGTGCGTTACAAAAAATATTAAAAGTGTCGGAAATGAGGATAAAAATTCTCTCTGTATGTAATATAAAACAACAGGTAAACCTGAAGGACACGCTAAAAATTAAAACGGACAGATAGAGACAGTGGAATAATAATAATAATATAACAGACAAAATAATAATAATTAGTAATAAAACCGAAGTGTTATGTTGATAGGACTAGGTTTGGTGGGTAGATGAATGAAAGGAGGGGCAGTATATTCTACTAGATAGTCGGACTTCCCTGCTGTGGTTTAGTTTTCTTTGCAGGAGGAGGAACATCGACACTGTCCAGGTGGTGCTGACCATCATTAGGAGTCGGTACCCCTGTTGTTGTTGCCGTTGACGACACAGAGGGGGCGGAGTCTGTCGGTGCATTTAGGTCTGCATAGAGGTTAGGAAGACAATAGGAGTTACCGTTTCAATGATAATAACATAACTCTATATAATTATGTATGTTATAATTGTGGTGTACCAGGAAGACTGATTGGAGCAATTAGTCCAGTGGGTGTGGTCGGAGGAAACAGGAAACTTCCTGGAAACTGTGGAGACTGGAGAGCTGCTGAGAGAGAGAGAGAGAAAGACAAAGAGATCAAACAGTTGTTTTCAATGATTGGCTTCTATGAGGCATGGAACATGTGAACGTTATCAATGCACTATATGATGCTCATCTGGGCTTTGCAGGTCCATTAGGCACAAGTTACTGGACCACTCGCAAGTCGGACATGAACACAGAGTCACATGTAGCTCTAGAAGTGGGTGTGGCTTACCAACTCCACCTCGAACGACAGCCTTGCTGGGAGAAGGGTTAGTGATGGTGCTGGCATTGCTAAATGTGAATGCCTGAGCTCCAGGAGTGGCTGCAGCAATAGGTCCGGGTGACACTGCGTCAATGAGGAAGAAATTGTTGCAATAGATTGTATGACTCTGCTGGTAGTATTGAATTATTGCCGAGGTTAATGATTAAGACTGCTTGCCAAGATGACTAGTGTTTTAATGGACATAGCTATATACTACTTCAAGCCAGTCACAACTTAAACTTCGTGCTAAAATAGAATTTTAGTTTGTGACCATTACGTTATATACTACTTTAATATAGGTTGTATATACTACTACACACTACATCTTCTCTGAAATCATGTCCAACTCACTGGGGGGGTCTTGCCTTTTAGGACCAGGTGTATCACAGTGCAATGGTGGTTACAGTATATATGACTTCAAATCTCTCGCTCACTCTCTAGTTCTCTCTCACTCACCACTTGGTGCTCCGGTCATGATAAACCCATGAGATGGTGAGCCAGGCACAACAGGAGCAAACGGTAGAGAGTGTGATATTCCCATGTGTGGTGGTACCCCTCCTTGGTGTGCACTATTATTATTATTCCTATTTCCACCTTCTTCTCCACCTCCTCCTCCACCACCGCCTGCTCCGCTGTGATTGAGGTAGTTTGGTTGTCCAGTGCCTGGCTCCATTTTAGGGAACCCCATGGCAGGCTGCATGTGGTAGTGAAGATAAGGCATGGCAGCCATGGGGTACATAGGTGCCGTCATAGGTGAAGGAGGAATTGGTTTGGGTTTCTGAATGTTTGAGTGTGGGAGGACGCCGTCGTGAGGCTGAGGAACTTGAGGAAATACAAATGCTCCTCCCTCCATGGTCCCAGCAACCTGCTGTTGCTGCTGTTGAGAGAGAGCCTCATTGCTGTTACAACGACTAACTGGGTTACTGGGATAACTCCCTCCACCTCCTCCTCCACCACCTCCTCCCTCCTCCTTGTGTTCCATCTCTCCAGCAAACATTCCCTTACTTGGTGAGACCAGTGGGAATCCGGGAGACTTGAACTGAGGAGTGAAGAGAGGAGTGAAGATGGCCGGTGATCTAGGATAGTAGGTCGGAAAACAGCCGTGGTTCGGCTGCGTCATGTGAGGCTGTGAGCGTGGGATGGCATAAAATGCCTCTAAAGCATCAGCCGCTCTCCTCAGTAGCATCTCCTATAACATTAACAAGACAGGAAGAGAAGTAGAAACATATTCTAATCAAGTCACAAATTAAGGAGCTAATTAGGAATAATACCTTGGGGATTTCATCCGTGTCCTCGGGAATTCGGAGCAGTCTCTCTAACCGAGCAAAGTTGTGGTCGAAGGACACCTCATCTGGATCTGAAGTGAGATAACAAAGATCTACTCTATACATACTCCTCATCCTCATAATGTCCCAGTCTTACCGATATAGAGGAATTTTCCAGGGCTGTTGATGCAGAACTGAGAGTTCTTGAAGATGAGAGTGATATCGACTTCTCCTGGTCTTGGACTGAGTGGTGTCTTCACTGCTATTGCATTAGGACTGAGCACCTGACGATCGAGAATGAGAGAGAGAATATATATATTTGGCCACTATGAGGCATGGAACACTGAAGTAGTACACATCAGTAACCATTAAACTATAGTATGCCTGGGCTTGCGAGTAGAGACATGCAAACAAAGAAAAGGAAGTCAGTTTTACTAAGTAAGAATGGACTCAGGTGATAGAATGACATAGCAATCAGTAAGAAATGACTCACTGTACCTCAGCACTGGCCTGGAGTGTCCCAAATACCACCTCAATACCCTCAAAGAAGTTTATTCCCACAATGCATACTCTGGTACCACCTGACGTCCATCCTTCTGTCGGGTAGACCGATGTGATGTAAGGCTTGCCTGCAATAACCACAATCCATTACATCTACTGTCTATTACCAGCAAAGATTCTATCATTTAACTACTCCTTCGTAATGTGACACTGTTTTTATTGTAGGCCACTTTAAGGAGCTAAATCAGTACTACAATGGACTGTTCTATAAGCAATACCAATAGGCATCTGGACACTAAGAAGTAATAGAACAAAAGCTCTTTTTTCCTCTCTCACCATCTCCTACGAAGGTCTCTCTGAATGGTGGCTGTCGTCGACCGTGTTTTGAGTTGTTATGAACAAACATGGATTCAGAGCAGCCAATAGGTACTGTTCCACTGGTGTGGTGGTAGAGAGCTACCTGGAACCTCCGCCGAGAGTCTTTCGGGTTACCAGCATTCTTCAGACAGTTCTGGTTACACTTGACAAAGAACTTCAAATGATATCTGTTGACAGGGAGAGAGAGAGAGAGAGAGAGAGAGAGAGAGAGAGAGAGAGAGAGAGAGAGA
>JAODVQ020397793.1:0-11100 GCA_025400075.2 Phenganax stokvisi | reverse complement strand
CACATCGACTTTCCTAGCCTTTTCATACAAGTCCCTCACCGAACCGAAGCCCTCGCCCACGTCGTACCCAGACCGTCATATACACACGAAAACCCCCAGATATGCCAAATCAACTTGAAAACCCTTTCCTGTGGGGACTTCTTCAAAAGAAACAAAACTTCACACAACCGTTCGCAAAGCAAAACACACCACTATATACCGCTCAACCGCTCCAGATCCCATTTGGCCCCATTCATTCTTTTTCACTCTCACGTCAGACAATCAGCTCGCAAACCCGTCAGCAGGACTCCTGGCAGCACAGGCAACCCCCAACACACATCAAGGGCAACACGCGCGTACGCCCTCCGCGCGACATATGGCGTGTAACCACACATGGCACGCCAATGACCCAAAAACAAATTCGCGTTATATATATATGTATATATATATACATACGGTTACGATGATGCATATGCACATGCATGACGTGACTCAAAATGTCATGCTTAACGTTAGAAGACATATGCGCACGCTCATGCATGTTAACGTATGCCCATGCTCATGCTCATGCATGTTAGCGTGTGCTCATGCTCATGCTCATGACCCACATGTATACACCCTGCAGTCGCAAACCCAACACCTCTTCATCTCAGCTGAAGCTTCACGCATTACTTGCTTCAAGCCTGCATGGGCCACACAACCATCATGGGTTTAAAGCTGCTCTGCAGGGACGCCTGCCAAGTAGCGCTTCAGTGTCGACGATTGAGTGCACTTAACGTGCGTTTTTCTCGCAATTGCCATGATAGTCTTCAACCACCCTTCGTCTAGCCAGGTCACACCTGCCAGCGGGTTTTTCAATTTAGCAACGCCATCCAGCAAGTGCACCAGGAGATGTAGTTTTGGCCTACAATTCCACAGCTTGTAGGTGCACCACCCTTGATAGGCACGATTGAGGTTCAAGTACGTCGTGACGAAGACTCCTCCAATGGCTTGGATTTGCTTGGCCTGCTGTTCCGTCAAAAAGTGCCCATTGGAGCCTTTTGACTCATAGAGCATCCCAATGAAGTTGTTGCCCGTCCAGATCAAACATTTGATGTTGTCATCGAGCGGCAAATCCTCATGGCTAGCAACAAGCCAGCCGAGCCATTGCATGAGAACGGTTGCTTGCCAGCCTTTACCTGTGTAGTGGCAATACTTCCCACCTTTGAGCCTCAGCCTTGCTTTTGAGAAGTGAAACTTGGCTGGCAAGCGGTACTTCGTGTGCTGCTTTGCAAACTCAACAGCCAGCTGGCCAGCGGATTTCATGCGCAATTCCACCTTAACATCTCAGGCAGGAAGAAACACACAGCCACCAACTACAGTAAACAAATATATAGCAACGTCTACCACCAACAAGATATTATTGAAGCCAATCCAGGACACAGTCGAGCCTTGAAAGAAACGCGTTCGCAGGAGGATCGTCACGCAACTAGCGATGACATCCCTGGCTATCCCAAGGCTCCAGAGATGCAGCAAATCCAACCCCACACATCCCATATCAAAGTTCAACAAGTCAGCAAGGGCTGGGCGCACCAGCCAGGGCTCTTGGGGCACATCATGGCGCCACAGAGCGCCGCCCCCCAAATCTGTCCATGGTTTCACCAAATCCTTGCTTCCTTCGCAAAGGAAACAAAATTGGTTTCTGGTTGGAAGCCTTTCTAGCGACAGCGCCTGCCCAAGCCACTTCCAGTCACCCTTCACCGTGGTGACTTGCGCAAAAACTCCAGCTACACCTTCGCGCGACCACTGGTTGCATGAGTCAACCACTTCTCGTAGAAGTTGCTGCAGCGTGATGTTAATTTTATCTTGATAAGCGTACGCCGATGTTGGCAAAACTGCGATGAGAAATCGCGACCGGGAGGGGTCGCTCTCAAAAGGCGAGCATTCCGGCATCCAATGGAAAGCCATGAGCTGTGTAGTCTCCCATGCTTGTATCTCATCGCCATAAATTTGGATGGCAATGGTATCATCATGGGGCGGAATTGGCCTGCCAAAATGTTTCTGGAGCATCGCCCAAAAATGAGGCGCTGTTTGTCCAAGAACATCCCTATGCCCATTGGATAGCAAAGCGGCAGCCTGCAGATTGACACAGATTGACAAAGCCCACCATCGAACAACGCAAGAAGGATTCACACACCCGCACAGACACAGAGACAGAGTCATACTTCAGTCTAGGCACTAAGTCAGGAGGCTTTATCATAGGCCAGCTCTGAAACTCCACGACCCCATCATCATTGCAAATGGGAATTCTCACGTGACTGATGACTTTGTCAAAAGCCAGCCCTCCCCCCAGCAATCTTCGGTACATTCTGGCGTCATGAGCTGACCCTCGCCTGACCAAAAAAACTATTTTGCACATTCTGTCAGAACGCTTGAGAGAGGCGCACCCAAAAATTGTAGACCCATATCTGTCACCAATTCGATTGGCCGAGGCCAAAGTTGAAGCACCGCGCCCAACTTCCCCAGCGAGCCTGCGACCAAAAACATATCTGTGGGCAAGTGCCGAGCGCTGTAAAAAAGTCAAGGGCCAAACACTTCATCAAGAGCTCTTCGCATTGAGGCCGTACCTCTCAAGCAAAACGACTAACCTAAGCAAAGAAACATGTGCTTCTTAATTGCTGAAGCTCTTGCAGGAAGCAACACACATTTCTCACTTTGCACCAGCTGTGCTTGAAGAAATGGTTCTAGTCCGAGCAAACGGGTCGAACCTCTGAATGGGTTCGCGTTCAAAATTTGGCCGCCAAACAAGTGGCCCAATGTCAGATTCATGCGCCATACCCCCTGGCAAGCAAAATGAAGAAGAAGACAAGTTTTTGGAAGCAGAGAAGAGAAACAAGGCAGATGTACTTGCGAAGCTCTTTCAAGACAGCGCCAAGCTCAGCCCGCTTCATGCGGCAGTCCGAAACCTTACAGAATGAGAACCTGTTTCTCTTCTACAGCATACGCTTGTCTCATAAGTCCCGCGCAACGCTCTGGACATCCTTGAGCAAGCCCGTCAAGGTGGACTCATCGGTGCAGGTGTCAAGCCTGCAGCAACAAATAGGACCTAACTGAGCTCACTGGGCCAAGTCAAGCCTCTTGAAATGACTTTGCAAAGTCCCGGAAAATGTAGACATGGCTGAACAACCATCTTTGAAGCGCTCATTGTCACCCAGCTCCAGCTGGAGCCCATTGATGAGATTCAACTCCTTCTTGATCTCACCACCTGAAACACCAAAAATCAACCACGCACAAGAAATGGAAAACATCAATCCCAAGCCCTGCGCGGATCAAGGCGACCTTCTCTGGCACAGTCTTTGACGCCAATGCCATGCTCGAGAGAGGCGATGGCTTTTGGTTTGCACCCTTTGCTTTGGCAGAAGCTTTAGTCTTGGCTTGTCCTGGTAAGGCGACCGTGAAAAACCATGATTTCGGCAAGAAACCCCGTGAATCGCCGTGAAAACCCTTGAATCCACAAAAACTCAGCTATATAGCTACATGAGTCGGTCCTTTGGGCGCTGAAGCTGGCAAGCTCATCCCAGACGCCAGCTGTCCAGCAGATGATGCGGCGCTTGACATTTGCTCATTGATCATGGCCATGGGGTCTGGGAGCGGAGGCGCCGCGGCCCTGCCAAGTAAGCCAGCTTGACCTACCCGCATTGCCGCAACTGCCTGTAGTGGGTTTGCGACGCCTTCGACCTTGGTTTGCGTCACATGCTCGTCGGACAGGTCTTGAGAAGTCACGAGCGTGCACCAATATCGGGTAGATGCTGGATCTGTTGGCGCATCTTCATCAGGGATTCCCCCCTTTTGGATGCACGACAGGATCTTGGCCCTTGGCAGCGCAGAGATTGCAGGGCCAATATATTTCACGTAACCAACCTATACAGCCGGCGCGCACTATCTATGGCTTGTGCGCTACAGGAGAAAAACAAAAGACTGCATAAATCATGCAAAGCTCTTTGAGCAACCAGCCTTGATCATCTCAGCAATCGTCAGGCATTGACGATTCTTGTTTGTCTTCTCACGTTGTTTCCGTGAGAAGGTCCATGAAGACTCGCACTTCTGAAGGTCTCCCCCAGACTCCACGAACATCTTCAAGATGCTAAGCTTCTCGCTGTGATTGCTGGAAGCAAATACCCTGGCAATCTCTGGGAACTCACTTTCTTTCTTACCTCCTGGCAGACGAGAGAGCACAGCCCACTCCTTGCGGTGCGTGGAAGAAGTGCAAGTGATCGGCTCTGCAGGCTTTTCGGGCTCCACAGGCGGTTCGTAGCGCACAGTTCCAGGAGCTGACGGCGCTGTTGCTGCTGAGGGTGTTTGTGACGCAGCATGCCCGCACCCCTGGCCATCCAGTCCCACACCCAGCCTCAGGCATGAGCCCAATGTGATACAAAAAGCTGAAACGTGACCCCACCCACCCAACCCATCCATGTATAACTAACTGGATGCGCGTGAACATGCTCATGAACATGCGCATGACCATGCTCATGGCCATGCTCATGACCATGCTCATGCACATGAAAGCTTGAGGCTGCTAGACCTGAGACCTTGGCAGTTCCGCCTCCAGCTTCTTAGCGGCTGCGTCTGGCTGTTCTTCGGATGAACTCCCCAGACTGATACAAGATTTGCCCCTGAGCAAGTCTTGCCCCTGGAGCAAAGTGCCAATGGACCTTCAGGCGATTTTGTGAAAGGTTTGCAAATAAATCAAAACATGGCCTTTGGGATTGGCCGCGGGGCAGGCTGCCATCCACAAGGGTATTCAGCAGGCCAGCAGCCTCGTCTTCCAGCTGAACCGCAGCCAAAGCCTCATCCACGTACGTCCCAGACACAAGCTGCGTGTCATCATGGGTGGGATCAGGCTGACCAAGTGGCACGGTCTCAGGCAATGCACCTTCACTCTCTGACAAGGTCGATTTGGCTTCCGCCGCCAGTTTGGCGTCCGCCGTTGGCTTCTCCTCTGTCTTCTCGTTTGCCAACGCCTCCTTCCGACGGCGCTTTGCATCTGGCATGCATTCTTCCAGAATGAGCTTGGCCTCGGCTTTCGACAAGCCTGGCGTAACCTCCATGAGCTTGCTGACCGATGGAGCCCGCCCACCATTCTCTTTCATGAGCTCCATCAGCAGCTCTGTACAGAAGGGCACATCATGGGCCTCCTCCATGGGTCTTGAGGCTGTCGACACAACCCAGTGCGCAGTGCGCACGCAAACGGCTACAACCCAGCAGTACTGACGCTTGAACATGGCATTCACGGAAAATCACGGGGGTTCACGCCGATCGCTGGTGACGTCAGGTCGTTTTCACGCATATTCACGGCGCCTTTTTTTCGCGGGTCTGGCTGGTAGAGGACTTCGGTTGATCACATGTCTTGGCGTTTTGCCAACTTTTGCACAGTTGTGCTCAAGACAGCACGCCACTGTTCTGGAGGCCTAAATTTGGACGATCGACGGATGTATTGGATAACTCCGAGGATGTCAGCCTCAGACATCAGCTGATGCACAGAAGACTTGTGCAGTGTCTCAGCGCCCCACATCAGACCAGAGGTCGCATGTATCCCACTCAATGGCCTTTCCGTGGATACAAGGCCACAGAACGAGTTAGACTGACCTGCAGAGCCTCAAAGAGCTTCAGCTCTGACAAGCCCTCCGCAACCGGCGCCAACACTTTGGGTCCTGGAAGAGCCTGAAATTTACAACATGGAAGCACAGTCATACACAGATACATGTGTCTTACATTTCTTGCCTCCCACGTATCACCCATCATTTCTCCCTTCAAGTACGCGAGGTGGATGCCAAAAAGGGTATGATATTCCCTCAGCGAGCAGAACAACACTCACACCACCATAGCCCTACAGGCATGCAAACACTATCTTGCCTTATTGTCGATTGCAACCAAGGAGCTGGCTTTTACCCATGGTCTCCTTGCAGCCTTGCCAAGTTCGAGTCCCATCTGCTTTCTTCTGCTTCTTCACAAGGGGCTCTCCTGAAAGAGCTCTTAATTGCTCCTGTGTCAAGTGCCCTGCGCATGTGGTTAAGCGGCTGAGAAGCGCAGGGTCATTCGAGTAGAGAACATGACGCTTTGGCGTTGCCTCCGAAGGGTCATTTGCATATGCCCCACCCCAAATGGAGGTCGTGTACACATACTGCTGAGCAAAGAAGGATTGCATCCTGGGGTGCAGTTCAGCCCGAGAGCCCCCTGGTTGCTCCAGGAGAAAGCGTGCCCCCATGCACAGAGTATACCAACACAGGAACACAAAGCGGCTGCATAGTTTGTTGCCACGAGCAACAAAGCCAAATCCACGGTTCCCTTCTGGGAACAATATCGATCTTTCATGAGTGCCCAGAGACCTCACAGCAACAGATTACTGTAACAGTCTTAAGCTGAAGCTGAAGAAAGCCAAACAGGTTGCCGCCAGATGACGGTGCGCAAAAAGAATTACATAGGAGTCCAATGATGTGCAGGGCTCCCTGCTTCGAGCGGCGTGCACAGTTCATACACAGCCTCAGCGCAATTCAGAGCTGGCGTCCGGAGCACGTTCAATTTCCGCAGTAAGTTCAGCACGCAAAGCCAGCTTCCGTCAAAAAGTCCATGGACCGATGCTCCTTGTAAAGCAACTTGTCCAGTTCCACTCCAACAAAGCCGGCCTCACATTCAGCGCCAATCAAACTCCAGTGTGTATACACTAGAAAGATACAAGTGAATAAATTCTGCGCGCGCGCCTCACGCATAGCTTTGCTGACCTTGCCAGCACCGCTGAAGTACTCCACCCAGTCATAGGCCTGGCAAGGCCCACCATGCATTGACACCAGACAGCAGCTGAGACACCAGACAGCTGAGGCTCCAGCTACCCGACCATCAAGCTCTTCCAAGAAAAGCAAATGAAGATGTAGTAAGATGAGCATGGCTGGGGCGCCCCATCGCATCATCTCTACCAAAGTCATGACGATATATATGGAGCTATGGCAGGTTTCGGTTTTGAGTGGGAAGGCTCTGCGTGCAGGCAACAAGGGGTTCTGGCACAGGCGCAAAATTGCATTGCTTCTGAGGCACTCTAATTTTTCACAGTGGCCAGGTACCACTCTGATCCAGATACACCCGACGCATATGGTCATACTACATGCACATGGACCGATCTATGTACTATGCAAAGCGCCTGCGTTTCAGCTGCACAGGGTCCAAGCCCTGGAGCATGGAAGCGCGTTCGTCCGACAACATCCACAGGTTTGATGCCTCTTTGAAGCTCATGGTGTTGCCACTGGCCGCCCGCTTCTTAGCTATGAACTCTAGCCTTCTCTTGCCAAAGTCACCAGCCATGTAAGCAGAGCTGACTGCCGACTCAGTTGCCTTCTCGGCACATGGCTCAGCTGCTTGTGTTGGAGGCCCCACCTTCTGCAGAAGAGGCTCTTGCACTTTCAAAGCCTCCTCTACTTCATCATCTGCTACAGGTGGCTTCACCTTAGACTTTTTCGAAGGCTTTCCTTTTCCACCTTTGGCCTTTGCCTTAGGCTTTGGCTTGGCCTGCTGGCGACCTTCCGCAGTCTGACCATCTTCATCCTCCCCTCCAGCGACAAAGGGAGCTGGTGGTTGAGCGGCTTGCTGCTTCAAGCTTTCCACCACAAAGACTGGAAGCTCGTGGGACCGAGCTGGAGTTGCAACAGGCCTTCCGAGAGCTTGGCCTTCAGAAGCTTTCAATACTTCAGACTCCTTCCGATCTTTCTCTGCTTTGCGCTCCATAATTTTGGCAGCTAAGAGGTTCCAGTCAAACGATTTGCCATCAGACAAAGCTTCCATGTCCTCCTCAGTGGCCGATCGAGACAACGAGCTTTGTGAGCCGGATCTCGTGAGCACAACGTTCGCCTCACGAAGGCGTGCCTTCAACTGGGCCAACGCCTTGCTTTTGGCAGCAGTTGGGGTCTGATCAAATTGCCGCCTAAAGAGGCCCACAAGCCTGCGAAGGCCCAAAGCAAACTTCATGGCCAACTCGTCCAGGGCACCTATTGAAATGCCAACGGGCAAGAGCTTGTTATCCACATAAAACTGAGATATAGCTTTTCCGACAACTTCATCAGAAAGGCGACCGGTAGGCGTGACACTCATGATCGCGTAGATGGCCTGCAGCCCGCAACAAAAACCCAATCAACATTCCAACAATTGAAATTGAACGTGTTTCCTGTCACATCTGCGAAGCCCCAAGATGGCCCAAGCCTCCACATTTAGCTCCAAGTCCTTGCATGTAGCTTTCCCCTTCTTCTTGAACAAGTCTTCACTGTGTGCTTGAATAAAGTTAAAGTTCACCTGAGCAAGCTTTCCGTGAATTGAAGCCAGCGGACAAAAAACTTTCATGTCCAACAAATGAGGTTCCAGCATTCTTCAATCGGTCTTCTGCTGAAAAGGCCGCGCAGTACTTGCTGACAAGATTGGGGTCTTCACAAAGCTGCTTCAGTTCCCGTGGCATCCCGGGCAACAGCACACTAAGTAATCAGTGCTGAGTTGAGAAGCCCAAACAGCTTCCAAAAGGCTCTATCAGGTGTGAGTTGCACAGAAAACCTAGACAGGAAATTGACGGCGACCTGGAACGTGGGCACCCCATGACGGTTTGGAGGAAGCTGCATGGAGTAGGACCTGGGCAGGTCAAATCTGAACATGTTCACTCTGATATAGAATTGGGGCATGTTCATGGCTGACATGCCCATGCCATGACAGGTAAGTGCATGCCAGGCATGCGCGTGCACATGCCCATGGAAACAGTGGACATATGAGCGTGCGCATGCACATGCACATGGACATGAACAATATGAGCGTGCACATGCACATGTCACATGCGCATGAAAACATTGGACAGGAACATTTTAAGCATGCCCATGAAAACTGCGCACCGAACATGAACAGTTGCCCAGCATACGCATGCACGTGCCCATGCGAAGTTGTAAGTGCCGCACGGAAGACATTTCCTGGAGCAAGAATCTAGGGAAAGGTACATACCTGACGGCCCTCAGGCACACTATAAGGCAACCACTCACAAAGGCCATGACCTCAGGAGCTGTACAGAGAGTCAAGGCACAGCTACTCATTCAGTAAGCAGTGACACTCCCACCCTGCATGTCACTCGACGCGCAGCTTTTCCAAGCAGAAACCTCCTGTAGGGCAGCACCAGTCCTCAAACAAATGACGCAGCTAGCTGTATATATAAGAACCTTTGTCCAATGAGGCGCCAGCCACATCATACATCATCTCGACGCGGCAGAGGCCTGCATCCATGAAGGGTGCCACTAAAATTCAATCAGCAATACCCACCTCCTGATGGGGAGCACAGCAGGTGGTGGCAAGTTCCAAACCTTGCCATCAGACGACCTTCGGGGAAGTGCGAACACAAAGTTTGCCATCAAACAACTAACACACATGAGCCTGGCAAGTGGAGGGAATCACATGGAAGCAGGAACGCGTGCCTGAAAACTCCTTCCTTCGAGTTGGTAGCCCTAGAAGTTGTCTTCAGTCTCTTATCTGGGGGCCAAATCCTTGGGTCTTCAGGCCGGCCATTGTCTTCTTCCGGTGCCACAGGCCCACCAGCTGGTTTAGGGCTGGTGGAAGGGGCTGGTACTTCCTCCTTCAACAACATGTCATCCTGGCAACATGACTGACTGTTCTCGGATGATCATGTCCGTGCACATGCTCATGCACATGGATGAAGTCCTTGGCAGGTGGCTTCTCGTCACCCTTTTGTTCTTGCTTTGGCTTGGGCTGGTGCTTTGGCATGGGTGGCGGGTACTGCTCCACTTCTGAGACCACGCGCCGAGGCTTCGCCTTTGCAGATGCCTCAATGCACAAAAATTCAAAGTGTAATGTAGTTGCTGCCCAAGCTCTGAACGCCCATCGAAAGCGCAGCTTTCTCCTGAGCCATAGCCTGCCAGCGATCAGTTTGTTTGATCTCCCTGCCCCAATAAATGCGTGAATGCACCTGCTCCTTTCCGCCAGCTGAGGTCTCCATCTTGAGTTGAAACGCTACGGTTAGAAACGCAAATGTTCACACACACTCATGACCCGTTAGTGTGAACATGTACATGGTTCGAAGACATGCTCATGCTCATGGCGTGGTTCCAATTTACCATGGTCATGCTCATGGCATGGTTTCTACTATGCCAATGCACATGCTCATGCTCATGGCATGTGTTCTATGGTCGTGTTTCAGGGTTCAGGTAACACACATTACAGTAACACACTACACAAAGACCTCTTCCAGCGCGCACCAGCACTTGATCTGAGGCTAAAGCTGACAAGGACCCCAAGCACAGCGCTCCCCCGCTGTGAGCCCAAACTTGCCCACAAACACAAGATGAACTCTTGTTGCAGGGGTTTTCAAGCCGATAGGCCATATCAACCTCAAAACCCTTCATAAATGACATCTACTTGAAAACCCTCAGATACGCCAGTCTGGGTGGCTTGTCGAAAACGTTGCTTCGATGGACGCCCATGACTGTGAGACTATGTCGCTGGCCTATGAGACGGCCCCATGGCTGATAGATGCAGGAAAGGTGAGTCTCGCTAGGCGGCCAAGGTTGTACTGGTGCAGGTGGGATCCTTGGAGCATGCCGGGTGCCACGGTCGTTGAAGGGAGGGAAGGTGCTCTCCCAGTGAAAGGGCGTGTGGATCTTGAGGCGAAGCTGGACGAGCAAGATTTCCTGGAGGCAGGTTGGCATCGAGTTCGACCTGACAGTCCCTTGCCCACGTTTACAACTGCAAGACCGTCGCCTGTGCCGGGTCGCCGCCCCGCGGGACTCAGCTTGTGTCCCCCAGACACAGTTGCTAGGTGAAAACTGTGTGGCAAACAGGTCTGGTGAGGTTCGAGTTCCTTCAGTCAAGGAGAGAGAAGCAATTCTGGGGGTCCCCTGGGCAACAGTTGGTCGATTCCGGTAGTGGTCTACTTGCTTTACTGCCTTTTTCGCACCCTTGGTCTGTTGCCGTCGCTGGACGTGGCTACGCTTGTCTTGCGGTTGACACCAGGAAAGGAGCAGAGCCTTGCAAGCTTGCTACTTCGACCTCCTCTTCGTCAGACTACCAAAGCGGGAGCGCCGCGCAAGTTGGGCTGGTGCCGCGTCTCTTGGGCCA
>JAODVQ020397581.1:0-11102 GCA_025400075.2 Phenganax stokvisi | reverse complement strand
GTTCCGTTTCTCATTTTCAGATTTCAGCTAAAAATATGAATAAAATGACACTTTTTTGTTGTAAATCGGACTGATCATGGGATCATTACAGCAAGGCGCACATTTGTGTCCACAAATTTGTGAATCTCCACCAGCTAGAGGATCAAAAATTTGTGGTCCACTACGTTTCATGGTCACAAATTTGTGAACCCCAACAAGGAGGGTCACAAATTTGTGGACCTTGCTTTCTTCGCTGAGAATAAACTTGATTAAAATTGACAGTTTCACAAATTTGTGGTACATTGTGTTAAATCCTGACACTAAAAGTGCCGAAATTCAACCAAAATCATCAAAATAATGACACAAAAATGTCATAATTTTTCACAAATTGGGCTGAATGTGAAAATTGGAAACTTTTACTTGAGACACTGTTATACAAAGATCATGGTTTCTGTCTTCTTAATATCCTGCATTGTTGTTGTAAGGTTGTAGTATTAGCTAGATCTATGTTCTGAGAGCAGCATACACTAAACCTGCTGTCTGTGCTGAGGGTTTGCACTTCAGTGCTTTTCATTCTATCTCTTCTTGTTCTCATTCTTTGTGATCTACTCGATAAACACACAACAGGGCATATCGTGGGGAGCGGTGCAGTACATGATAGGAGAGATTCAGTACGGTGGTCGTGTGACTGATGATTATGACAAGAGACTCCTCAACACCTATGCTAAGGTATACACCACAAGAAACCAATCCACAAATACATATATCAATGTGTATGGTATACTAGCTAGTATAATGTGTACATATAGGAAAACTAGGTCTCCCTTGTTTTCTTGTGAATGTGCGAAATAATTAGTAGGCATGGACGATCACCCCACACATCATTATTTTGCATAATGACGTGTATAGACAGGATCTGGGATATCGAACACCAATAAATCAATCTCCTTCCTAAAATATCTCAATGTTTTTTTCCAACACACAGCTATGGTTCAATGAGGGTATGTTCAGACCATCCTTCTTGTTCTACAAGGGATACAACATACCAGTCTTTAAGCAGGTGAAGGAGTATATCGACTACATCGAGAAGTTGCCGCTGGGTGACACTCCAGAAATATTTGGAATGCATCCCAATGCAGATATCACGTACGTATACATCTATAGGTCCACTCTGGACATTATACTGTATAGTGGGAAACTTTAACTGGAGTTAATTCTGGCAAAAAAGACATGAAAAAGAATCGTTTCATTCTTGCACTTGATATGCAGAGATACATACCGGGAGTATATAAAAGTTTCGTGGTTTAGGGAATGTCCATATGATATTATTTGAACCATGAGAATGAGAAAATTTCCCTACTTTATAAGCACCCATTCTTTATTAAACCAAGCCACCTCAACAAGAGCCATTGCGATAAAAATTATTTTCTGTTGTGAGGTTAGAGAATTTCTGGTACTATTAACCCTACCTATGTAGATACTGTAGTGGGTCCATGGCTTATGTTAGCAATGCTGTTGTATAATGAGATAGCAATAGAATTTCCTTCATGGTTCATCAGGTACCAGAGTAACACGGCCAAGACCTGCCTAGACACCATCCTGTCCATCCAGCCTAAAGACAGTTCCAGCGGAGGAGGAGAGACGAGAGAGAGCGTGGTGAAGAAACAAGCCACCGAGATGCTCTCCAAACTCCCCGCCGACTACATCCCTCACCAGGTCCGAGAGAGGTTGAAGAAGATGGGGGCCATCGCTCCAATGAACATCTTCCTGAGACAGGAGATTGATCGAATGCAACGTGTCATCTCGGTCATAAGAACCACTCTACAGGACCTGCAGTTAGCCATTGAGGGTACCATCATCATGAGTGAGGTGAGACATAACAACATGTGTACATCTAACTATTATTCATAGGATGGATAGGTAGTTGAGTTGGCCCACATATAACACCCTATTTCTTCTACAGAATCTGAGAGATGCTCTGGACTGTATTTACGATGCCAAAGTGCCTAAGAGTTGGGGAAAGGTCCGTTCACTCTCTTATGTAGTAAATAAGTCTATCATAATGCGTATTCATCTGCTTAGATATCTTGGGATTCAACTACTATTGGTTTCTGGTACACTGAGCTATTGGAGAGAGATGCCCAGTTCAGGAGTTGGGTCTTCAACGGCCGTCCAAACTGTTTCTGGATGACTGGTTTCTTCAACCCGCAGGGGTTCGTGACGGCCATGAGGCAGGAAGTTACCCGGGCACATAAGGGGTGGGCTCTGGACTCAGTCATCGTACACAACGACGTGACTCGTATGAACAAGGACGACTGTTCGTCTCCTCCCGACGAGGGAGTCTATGTCTACGGTCTATTCCTCGACGGAGCAGCGTGGGATCGCAAAAACAACCGCCTCACGGAATCTACCCCCAAGGTCCTCTTCTCACCCATCCCCGTGGTACACATATATGCCGTCAACACCAAGGATTCACACGACGCCAAGCTCTACGTATGTCCAGTCTACAAGAAGCCGCGGAGGACAGATTTGACATATATCACAGCACTACTACTGAAGACTGTTCAACCGCCAGAGCATTGGATCCGACGTGGAGTGGCACTTCTCTGTGACATCAAATGATCTCATGTTGAACCTTTAAAACAACTAGTATACAGCTCATAGTTTAGGCTTAAGTTATCTATAGACAGTCTTTAGTTAGACACACTCAATAGTGCACTAGTGGTAGGTTAGTTTAACCATGTGCTAGAGGTTAGTTACTACATTACTGTATAGTAGCTGTGTTAATGTAGTAACATTGAAAGTATTATCAAGATAACACATCCGTGATCATGAGTTGTTGCTCTATACACTAGTGGATGGACACTACCTCCTACGTATGTACTTATAGCTAGGCAACTGTGTAGCCAGTGTTCAGTGTCTATAGTAAACTGAAATAAAAAGATAAGCTAGATTCAGTATGTACACAACTGTATATCTTGAACTATTTGGAAGGAGAATTTCAGGGGCATTTTAGCATTAACACAATTTCCTTTTCAGGGGAATGGACAAGCTAAATCATAGCATCAGATTTTGCTAACCACTAACTACTAATAATTATTTAACACCTATGAGAGATCAATGTAAGCAACATCCATCAGCTTATAGGTGCATGAGGTGAAAGGTCCACTATTGGGTGTATGGGTGGATGTAGCGCTGCGAGCTCAACAATATTAAACATTCTTTTAGTGCTAAAGTTGAAAAGGCATCAAATTTACATTGTTCGTAGAAAACAATGATCGTCTCATAAATTATAATTTACAGTGGATGGATAGCAAGATGTCTGACATGATGGTACACAAACAATAATAAACAAACGCTATATTCCCAATACATCAGTGTAAACTTTACACTCAGCTATAATAATAATAATAATAATAATAAAGTAAACACTTATACGTCATAATAATAATAATATTATATGATGATGATATTATTTATAATACAAAAACGGTTTTGAAACACGCAAGGAGGAGTTGGTAATTGGACACTAACACACAAGATGAGTTGGTAAAGTTAATAAATAATAATACACAGATCTGACTGACTGACTGACTGACTGTCATAAAATGGTACAGAATACTGATCTCAATGTAGTGCTGCTGCCTTTGTGTTTGGCAGTTTTTCGTTTCTTTTGCTCCATTTCCACATCGCTGCTCTTCTCCAGTTCCTCGTCGCTCAGTTCGAATTTCAAGACTAGCGAATTGGCTAGTTCTGACAGTTCTCGTTCGCCACCGGCACCACTTCGTCCGCCATCACTGAGGCTGCTTCCCGACCTGTGTGAATTGCTCCTCTGACGTCGGATATTCTCCAGTAGCTCGGTGAGACTCTCAGAGACACCACCGTCAACTGGGGTATCTGGTAGACTGTGTACATGGCGCATGCGCAGGAGTTTGTCACGGCCAAGTTTTCTACGTTCTATTGGTGGTGGATTAGATCCATCGTCTGAGCTGACACTGTTTACTCTGCCTGGTCTAGCTCTCAGGCTCCTCCGTCGAAATGAACTCCTCTTGTGTCTGAGCCTCCTGTGCTGTGCGGCTTCAAATATTCCGGAAACTTCCTCGTCTGAGCTCCCGGTCCACGGAGTGGGCGATTTCCTGCTGGTGAGCAGGGGAGAGTGCGACGGGGACATTCTTGGGAAGGTGCTCCCTTTCGGGAATCTTCCCGAGCTAGTCATCAACTCCACGATGTCGTCGTCGTCCTCTTCTTCGTCGCTCCCGTCTGACTTGCTCATCACTGCTGCAGCGATACTGGGCGAGCTGCGGGCATTGAGAAGACGACGGGAACGTACCGGACTCCCGGCCATCGAGTTTCTCGAGTGCGGGGAGTGGGAGCGAGGACTGTTAGAGTGAACAGGACTGCTGGAAACACCACGGGTTGTCAAATCAGGCAGGCTATCTGTCTCGCTCTCCTCTTCAAAAGTGGTGGTGAGAGGTCTATGCTGGTGGAAGCCACCTGGATAGGCTGACAGATGGTGAGGAGAGTCTCCCGGGGGATCGGCCACCATGGGTATATCCTCCGGTTGGATAGCCAGTGGGAACGACGGTGTTGGGCTCTTCCAGTTCTGATGTTCCCCGTTAATTCCTCCAATCTTTGGACTCAAGTAGGTGACGGGGTCACGACCTGGGCTACTATAGTGACTACTGTAAGGAGTTGAAGTTTTGGTGGTATGTTGTTGTTGACTGTCTGATGGTCTGACGGGTGTAAACCCACTGGCTTGATTAACCATACCTGCATTTTCGTTGTTTGACCATCTTCCCGATGAGGCATCAACAGTGGTAGCTCCGTCGGAGTGATGTAACCGTGGAGACGGAGCAACAACGACAGACTGGTTAGGTCGTCGTCGGGTGAGTACCCCGGTCTCCGCAGAGCCGATAGACTTCATGGGAGAAGGAGTTCCAGCTGTCTTTGTGGGAGACCTGCACAAACAGCGGGTGTTATCACAACACAGTTATTTTGGGACTAAAACTGCCTCGCTGCGTGCTGCCACACATGTCAAAACAAAACAAAAACACCTCATCTCGCAAGGTTGAGTAAACACATCATTCTCAGAAATACTCTTACACATTATGTATAGCGCATTATCTGCCATGTATATACAGTGTTCTGCAGTATATACATACATCCATAGGAAGTGTGCTGCCCAGACTGAGCTCAGTGGTGGTTAAAATGTTCAATTTGCAAGGTGAAAGCTGAGCCTTATTGTGATATCAATAACATCAAATGTATATATTAGAGAGTTGGTAAAATGTTTCCCTTCCTATTGGTGCCGCTGCTGCTCTCCTTCAAATTCTGGTTGGTAGGCATGTATACTAAGTCTCATGAGCACAATTTACGCAAGTACACTTCATGAACCAAAGCGAATGCTCCACACACAACGTAGCACGAGCAAACAATGTTAAACATTCCCCTAGTACATATTACAGCTGTAGAAGATTACTAAAGACCTTTGTAAAAGGGGACAATCAAAAGGAATAGAAATATATTATACATACAAGCTGCCAAGTGAAGCTGACAAAAGTATAACTTAAGCCCATGCATTATATACACATAATATTTCAATATCCACAGTCATCAAGTTAAAATTATAAATCTACTGGATATCAATAACTTTAAAGCAACCCATAATGCACTACTTAACAGTTATATATGTATGTGTATCCCACGGAATTCTGTTGTACTATAGTATCATATAGCCTTATATTTGTACATCACGGATATGTTAGGAGTCTTAGGGAGGAATTAGGCACTTTACAGGCCATTATGATCAATAGCCAACCCTTCATTACCAACAGTAATTGCACCTTATTGGTTATACAAGGGAATAATGGCCAGATATGTAGCTTTGAAGGTGTATGTACTAACACACATATGTACTGTACGTACTGTGCAGTAAGAACTGCCTACCAACGAACACAAAGCAGGGCCAATATAAGTCAATAATTACTGGTGCCACCCTCTTGAATTATAACAAACAGTATACACATTATATTATTATCAAAGAGAACTACACAAGATGTTAGAGCTTTGTCAAAATGACAGTATCAATTCCTCCCAGCACTACCCTTTAATCACATGCACAATGAAGTAATATTATACTGCATAAGTACATATGTATGTAGATGTGTAGAATAACAATGGCTACAACTGAACTATGTACATACGTATGTATTACTTTTAGAGGTCCTTCCATACAATCTATGAACCATAAATAATAGTTAGACAGCGAGTCCGTGAAAATACGTAATTTATAAAGCCGAGAAATCTGGGCTGTAGCGTTCCGAGGCATTATAAAATTACGTATTTTCACGGATGAGATGTCTAACTTATTTAGAACGCAAACTTACAACTCATAGCTCTTTTGTAGCCTGCAAAACGCTGAAAAAGGAGTCAAAAGTGGCGACATTTTACCGCTCTTCGAATTTTTCTAATTAACGCACACCTGCGCAGAAGTATTGCGTGTTATGCGTGGATTGCCTCGGGCACTTATGAAACACAGAGCGTGTTTCATATGAGATTTATTTTCACGATTTCACGCCTGTTTGCGTTCTAAGATAAAGTTATTCCGTTCACATGAAACCCAACTAAAAGCCTATGAAATGTTTGCATATAAAATGGCTCAATCTCATGGTCTAAAACCAGGTTCGACCCGATTTCAGCACTCATGCAAACGGGCTATCCCACATCTAATCTGGGTTCACCTCGTCTCATGTAGTTTAAGGGGGGGGGGGGGGTGTATTACATTGTATGTACATTTGCACTAAAGTATGGTATTATAGGGATATTGTATCGTATAGACGAAATGTATAGATTGTATACACACACATACAAAAGAAGAGGGACTCACTGAAAGGGTGCGACAATGGGTGTTATGACTGGCATAGACACCTTCCGGACCCGAGTCGGGGTCAAAGGTGACAGGGTCATGCGACGGTGGCGCTCGGCTTCGGCGAGAAGAAAGAAAGTTGCAGCTGTGCTGCCGTATGCATCGTTCTTTAACCGACTGTTAGGGTAATAGACATAATGGAAGGTTAATTGAAGGGTAGTGTAAATAGGCTGGAACTGCTATAAAAAGGACGCTATTGTGGCCTGGCATTGAGACTTTTTAATGGTAGTTTTTCTCATACTAATGTGCCTTAGGGTGATACATTTGTAGACTAAACTTGAAGAAACCATATAGTGGGTCTTTAATTTCATGAATTTAGAACCACTTGAAAAGTCTACATAATTATAATGCCAAATTTCGCTAGCTGAAGTATACATACATATTATGCTTGTATACTTGCTGGCACACATTCGTGAAATATAATTTCAGAGAAATGCTAAAAATGACCACTCAAGAAAATTTAGACCCATTAAAGTATATGTATGTGATATACAGTATATACTATGTACTGTATATAGCTCCATATAATGAGGCCACTCACTTGACAATGGTACTCCTTGAGCCGTATCCACCGTGCTCCAGTCGACTGAGTACCACCTCCAGAATCTCATCGGGAATGTCTTCCAGTGCAGAGAAAGGAGGGATGGAGTGAGGCACGTTGACCACCGGGATATCGGATTTGAGCCACTGGTGTGCTGCGACCTGGTCTAGAGAGGCACGGAGCGCAGGATCCACCACTAACATTGTGGATATGAGTCTGTATTGGAGGTGTAGAGAACAGGGAGTGTGTGTGTGTTAGAGAGAGGGAGAGAGAGAGAGAGGGATGGCTGATAGTTGTCGACTCTCTCACTCCATTCAGTGTAACCTCTATGAGGCATGGCACATCTAAGTGGTAACTGCAGATGTGCATGCACAAAAGTGCGTCTGAGCTTCATGGGAGTAGTAGGCACAGGCGCCGGGGGGACCCCCAGTTAGACATGGGGGAGAGACAGGGACTAACTATCTCTGGCTGTTCACTCATCATTGCATTACTATAGAGTGAGGATACGTAGCTTATATTGTGGGGATAGCTTATTATGTGGGACCATAATGTGTATGTGCATATTCAGTCATGCGTTTGGAGCTCCACACTAGCCACACTATGTTATACATCACACAATTAAGAGTTGTTATCATTGAGGGAGAGGAGGGAGGGGAAGAAGAAATAAGATGAGAAAGCAAGTAAGAATGGTAAGGGGAGGAAAGTGAGGAGAGCTGAGAGAGATAATGAGTGTGTTACTTGGTCAACAGTAAACTACTGTCCATACAGTACATGTGCCAAGTGCTAAGAGGTAAAAGGAGATGGATAAAGCAAACATACATCATCAGATATAGATTTCTAAAAGGTAAACAGTTCAAGGAATATACTCAAGTCCCACATCTCTAACAAACACCAGATCATGTGATCAACATGAGTATAGTGCATTACCGTGGCAATGACAGCAACAACACGTGTCTTACAGGTGAGTTTTGAAAACATAGAGATCATTAGAAACTTGGCCTGGGTTGAGAGAAAAACCACAGAAATGCCCTTGCAAGTGTCAGATAAACAGGAGTAAGTGATAAAAGAGTCAATCGTACACGAGACTACACACTTTCTAAAGGACTGTCAGTTAACATCATACACCTTATTGTATACTATACACAGTGTATACTAGAAGAATACCATTGTTGGGTTCATGATATGTATATCCCAATCCTAATGTGAGTTGGCTTCTGGCTACATGCACTAGTCCCCATAGTTTTAGATACACATTACCTCAGCAAAATAGTTTCTCTTATTCCTATAGAAGCACTTACAGAACCTTACTGGAGCATGAACGAATGGTTGACAGACAACAGACTGTTTGCTGGTCTTAATGATACTTATGAAAGTGAAAGTGAACTTTACAAACATATTGCTATGATAGGAGACGACCTATGTCATCCCTATATACTAAGACCTGTAGTACTTACTAATATTCAGCCTATATCATGTTATAATATCACTATAACAGCTAGCTGTGTTCACGATGATTGCAAATACTAGATTGTAGCCGGACTAATCCCTATATAGCCTTCTAACCTTTCACTCAAGGCAGGGAATGGAGGGTGAGCCTGAGTTCAATGTGTGGACTGGGTCAAACTAGATCCAACTGGCTTTACATACGTACAGAGCTCGACCCACTTTCCCAAACCATGCATAGCCTTTACAACAGTGCATGCAAACAGAGTACGTACACACTAACTAACCTCTGCTTCAGGTATTTTTCTATGATATAGTAAGTTTGCTATGTGACGTGTACATATGGAAAGGATACAATTACACTCTACGTAGGGGGTAGGGGGACAGAATGAGTGGGTAGAAAAGGATGACGTATAACTTGTATTACTCAATATAGAAGGTGGAATGTAAGGGAATGAACCCTACACAATATATGAAGGAAAACTTGTGTACATGTGCATATAAGCCTTCATCTTCACTATTGAGGATTTAAGGCAAATATTATTATATTCTGTGCACAGTGCTTTGCAGGTAGGGTGCACAGGTTGCATATATTGGTATAAACACACAACCAATGGGAGTCGGACTAGTATCGTATTGCATACAGTTAGGCTTTCAAAGGCTTATTACAATATAGGAGTAATGTACAACTAGAAATTTGACTGATGATGAATGGGGATCGACGACTGTTCCTGCCCACTGACTAGGGTGCATTCAATCATACATCTCATCCTTAATATGTGTGCGTATGTTCTTCGAAAAGAATTGATCTGGATGTAGTTGATTTGTTGTTGTATGCACTTACCTTGTGATGATGTTTCTACACTAATTAATACTTTATGTAGTAATATATATGCACAATCCTAGTGGCAGTCGTCACACCGTCGTAAGTCCATGTGTTCGTGTGAATAAGTCCAAGTGTCATCAAACCAACAACTTTCGTCACCCGACACCCACCACAAGAAAACCAGTACCCTATCGCCTTACTAATTCCTCTGACCACAGAATTTATTACAATATATACCAGCCAAATACATATGGTATAATGTAGTAGTTAATGATACTTAATATACAGGAGTTGTAGGTAATTCAAGAGGTGAAAATTTGTCTCTCCACATACCAGATAGTCGTGTCTTCTTTCAACCGTCTATTAAAGTATGCAAACAGTACAGTATTAAAAACTTTCTCTGGCACACTATGTACTCATAGAGAGTGAGAGAGAGATGAGTCTCAATTGGCTGTGAAATGACCTGCCTTTGTATCCCAGTGATTACCATTGCAATAATGTGCCATGATAACAGAGAGTTCCAGCGCACAATACAGTAGAAAGTGCCCATACCAGGCAGAGCGGTCAGCTGTAGAAACTCAGGATTTCAAAGGACGCCGCTGGGATCTGGTATTATTTTGTCTACTTATCCAAGTAATGGTTTTATGATAAGCGATAAAACTCCGTCTAAACGATTTGACACAGTTTACATGCAGGGTTCAACCCACCTTCATAAGTATGTATATATGCATAGGCATTCCTAGAGTGCACGTGAACAGAATATTAAAGTGACAGTGTGTAGTTCAATTCTGTCTGTGTCACACTATACTCACTATAGGCACAGACAGGCAATAGTGGTGAAATGGTCAGACATAGTATTCATTGTCTACTGCTTGTTCCCACACAGTGAGGATACAACAGAGTGTCTAGTGGGAATGACCATAGACTGGTTTAACAACAATACACAATGGATCAGTAGTAATTTGTGTGAACCCTGTTGCAACCACTAGAGACCACACGTGTCTGTCTTTCCTTCCCTCATAAATTAATATACTGTACTCTCGGTACACTTGTATGGGAATCACATAGGAGTAATGTAAATAGTGTTACGCACTATGTCTACTCACATACACATAGTACATACATACATAAACAGTGTATGAATGTATAAAGGAAAATGTTAGAAGTATATACAAATGGTGCCGGATTTTGTTGCCTGTGACAACAATTAACTTTTGAAGTCATGCTGGAATAGAACAGTGCTCTTCTATGTATTTGTATGTAGGTGTGACTCATGTGCCACAAGTAATACAAGAATGAAAAGCACTAAAGTGCAAACCCTCGGCGCAAGCAGAGATGGAATCGTGTAGCAGTAGATTACCTACACTAGCAGTATCAATGTAGTGTGG
>JAODVQ020397476.1:0-11103 GCA_025400075.2 Phenganax stokvisi | reverse complement strand
ATCACATGCGTTCACGATTCGATTTGATTGGTCAAAATTAAGAGCGACCGAGCGGAAGACTAAGTCTTGCGCGAATAAAAAAAACAGACCGAAATTATGACTCTCGCCTTTAGCTCGAGTAACAAGTTAGGACAAAGGCAGCAGCTAATTTATTATATTGAAAATATTTTCCCTTGGAGAGTGTTAATTAAGCGTTAAAACGATAAACGAGACACAAACATTTTTGAAAACGCTTGAAAACGGCGCCTGCGCGCACGTAGCCGTAGTTGACTTGCCAGAAGGGGGAGCAGCGAGCCAGTGCAACCAGGGTTGGTAGGCTTTTCCGCGTGCTCGGAGCCAAATGTGACTTGAAAAGTGGACAAATTCAATTATAGGACGCCAAACTGTGGTAACTTAAAAAGAGGCCCCAAAAAAGCTAATTATATTTCGAACACAGAAGTTTCGATATAACATTGCTTTATTCTTCAAAATACTCGCATTACAGCTATTTATAGACAAAACAATAAATAACCATATAAAGTAACTAACACCCAGTCTCCCGAGAGCGACCTCAGTTCTTCATCAGCCGCTTTAGATGCTTTAGATTAGATACAGCAGCGAAAAACTTCACTCTGCTAATTTTGAAATATCATGGAGAATCCTTCAACTAGTGAAGGACAAAATACTTCTGGCACAGTGCCAGAAAAAACTGTGGCCCCCTCTCAACCAGAGGGCAAAAACCATTCTCGAGGTAAACCCTCGAAGAGAAAACGAGCACGCTCACCTGAAAAAACAAGCCCTTGGCATGTCAATAAGTTCAGTATTATCAGGAGTGCTCACTAAACCGTTTTGGTTATGAATTAATTATGTCAATTGCTTGCTGAAGGCGCCTAACTTCTCCCTCTAAACACGTATTTCTGAACTTTTCTTCATCAAGATCAACTTTTAAATCGCTATTTCATTACGTAGATCACATACCGACTGTGTTGTTGTGTGAATTCATTAAAGTTTGCGTAGAATCCACTCTACTTTTCAGAATTTCAACCTCCAAATTTAAATTAACTGCTTTGGTGTTCCTCTATATTTTGCAAATTGCCCAAGGAAGAGGGTGCACAGAGTTTTATTAAAAAATCTTTCGCTTGCTGTGCTTACCGAGATACCATATGAAAACAAAGTCAGACGTAAAAGAATCAAACCTTCTTGCACTGCCTCCTGACGGCCACCATTTTCCATGTTGACAAAAAACAGATCGATGAATTCTTTCAATGCATTGTAATTATCGCACCATTTCACTCTTGCCCCATCATAAATAATACTCTTAGACATTTTGTACTCTTCTAGTTTGTTAAAATTTAAACAATCACTGAGATTATGAGCAGTTTTGCCAGAGCTACTTTGAGCGAACATCACTGTCCGCCATGTGATGCCTCGAAAACGGTGCCAAACAGTTTCTACCTCACGTTTTGTATTGGACCAGTTTCTCGAACGATATAGCGAAGACCGTGCTAGAAGTCGAGAGTTTTCAAAAACGAGGAGGTGAAAGATTAAAATTAATTCACGAAGTCTGGTCACAATGAATAACAAAACACAAGTCAATGTTTTCAATTAATTAACCAATCACGTTGAACTATTTCAATAATAAGTCATTACATGCAATTTCCATTTAAAGTTAAAGTGTCTCAAGTTTCGTCCTCAAGACCTCCTACAAACACGATGTAACATATATGCTGCAACAACTGCTGTAGCGAGGAAGACAACAGGAGTCACAACGGCAGTCACAACGGGAGTCCACGCGACGTTGAAGATGTTTTTTCTATCATTCGCCTTTACGAAGTTGATGTAAGCATCTTCGACGTACGTTTTGAGTTGTTCTTCAAACTCCTTGCCTAATTCCTTTCCTCCCATTTTCTGCTTCCTGTGAAACAAGTCCAGCGAAGCTGCCTTGTACTCTTCCTGGAAGCGTTGCAGTTCTTGAAGTGCAACGAATGGCATATCACCGCCACAAACCTATAAATCGTTGTAAATGTAATCATGGGTAACAAGTACACAGTGAAGTCACAGATTAGAGACTAACGGATGTTCGACTTAGTCTTCAAGCCTATGATTTTGGTGTAAGTGGCTGCCATTATCTCAGCAAGTGCCCTAAACAGAGACCGTCATCCCCTGGGTGACATTTTGAAAAAAAAGTGTTCAGGGGGTGAATGTTTTTCTGTAGGTCACTTCTAGGATAATGGCCGCCATTGCAATCGCAGGAAAATCGACTTACGCAATTTTGGGGCAGTCGGACTGTCGGACATCTGTTAGTGTCTCATCTGTGGTGAAGTCGCGCAGATATACAATGCAGTACAATTTAACATTTCTCCGCACGAATCTGTTACACAAATGCCGCGGAAATCTCTCCAATGCAGAAGTCTAGTTAGATTGCTGGACCGGCTGTTCAAAAGTTGATAAGGTTAATCCTGCGCTTACGAAAATTTTGAAGCAAAGTTTTTAACCACTTGCTGGTAATATTTTGCTAGAAATTTCATTTAGAGCTACAAAAGTCCAAATCTGGAGAGTTTCAAAACAAAAGAACGCACAGAAACACGCAAGCTGCAACTGATCGTATAATTTTAACTCAGAGTTAATGCTAATCCACCTTTGAATAACCGGTTCGTAAATGTACTCCAGCAAAAAAATATGAACTTTACAAGTTCAATAAAATATTACCTCTCTCATTTTTTGCAGGTAGAAATCCTGGGCACTTCTTAACGCAGCTCTACTAATCGCTTCTGCATTAGCCTGTAGGAACGACATGAATAAAACAATGCTGTCATGGTAATATAAATCACATGCATTTCCATCGCTGGCTTACCAGTAGCGTGGATTTTGGCTCGGGCAGCTTGTCTCCCTGAAAAATCTTCATGTATGACTAAAAGAAATATATATAAATTCTTTAATATGCTTTACAAAAGCAAAAAATCTTGAACGATTCAAACTTTAGGACTCTAATGAAATGCGTGGAACAGTTGGCATACTTCGTTGCAGCCATATGAAAGTAAATAGATATGAAAGTAAATAAATCAAGCTTGCCTTGAAGTATTCCACGAAATCACGACATGTAACAGGCATGCCGTTAATTTTCTTCACTACCAAATTTTTAGAAAGCAGTAAAGATGACACTAACTCCCGCAGATGTCCTTTGAAGTCTTCTTCGATATCTGTAGGACAAAAAATCTTAAACTGACTTAAAAAATCAGTTTCTCTCTGCTACATCCTTTTGTACATGTTCATGCACACTTATGGATACGCTGAAGATAGATATAAAAGATACAGCTTGAACACTTCACCAAAGTTTTTCTTCTCTCCTTTTTGTTTCTGTTTATGCAGTCTTGAGCATGAAAATCTTAACCTACATTCATATATTTTTACAAAATCAGTTTCTCTTGCCTATATTCTTTGTGCATGTTCATGTTAACGTGTGTGTACTGCGCATGAAGATAGATATAAAAGATACGGCTTTATTGCTTCACCAAAATTTTGGTTCTTTCGTTTTTGTTCCTATTTATGCAAAGTTGAGCATGGAAAAGACATAGCCATATGATTCGGAGACTTGACAAGAATCGTCCATCTATCTTTCTGTTCACATTTATGCAAATGTGGTGTGGAATTCTTTCGTCTAACTTTTTGCTCATCTTTATGCTTTATGCTCTCTGTTTTTTTCATGCTCATGATCATGCAAACTAGTTCACGGTGAAGACATAGTCATTGGAGAATTTGTTCATGCTTATATAAAATTGTCAATGAAGTGAAGTCAAGACATAGTCATTGGAAAAAAGTTAGAAGACTTAACCAACGTCTTTGCTCCACTTTTTTTATTGGTTATGTAAACCTGTGAATGGTGAAGGCATAGTTATTAAAGAAAAGGTTTGGAAACTTAACCAAAGTCTTTCTTCTATTTCTTTGTTCATGTTTTTACAAAGGTGTGAATGGCGAAGACCTATATATTCAACGTGAACGTGGCAACGTTTTCACCCGGTCGACGCTTCATTAATGCAATCAAAGAGAAAGAACAATATGTTCAGTGACAGAAAGAGTATGCAAACTGAATTTAACATAAAACAATCACACTTAACAAAGTTCTCAGAGAAAACCACTTTCCATTTAATGTGCTACTGTATCTAAAAATGTGATCATTGTACAGCGTACCAGCCAGTTGTCCATCAAATGTTTGACTAGTTGCTACTTTTAGACCAGGATGAGGCATCAGAAAACAAGAGAGTTTATCAAAAGAAGACCTGATGTGATCACGAACTTGAGTCAGCTCGTTGTGTTGTTTTGGTTTCGTCTGTAACCGTTGTGTCAAGATCGCTTCTCCACCAGCATAACCGTAAGAAGCTTCGTATGGGAAACTCCAGTCACGAACCAAAAACAACAAGCTCTATTGAAATGCAAAGATATTTTGAAATTACATGAACGTGTTAAATATTATTAATTTGTGAAAATACAAGACAGTGGGCGAAACTTCATCCTTAGGTGGTAATGCTGGGTCGCCAGGTCAAAGTTCTTACTTGAAATGGAGTTTTGTGGCCTTCTTCAATCGCCAGTCGACCATACTCGGTAAAGTACTAAAAAATCATAACCACGGAATAAAATCCCTCATCACAACTTACAAGATAATCCTAACATAAATTGAGGCATTCGGTTGAGAAATGTTGTAGAAAATGGAAAATACAGCTACATGAAATATGCAAAATGACCACTTTTCAGCTGCAAAGTGGTTCTACATACTTTGCAACTTTGCAAGGCTACATTTTTGGCATGTTACAACATTTTTCAACCAAAGTTTGGGAGTTTACTTAATTGAGGAAGCTTTTTTAAGCTGTGATGATGGATTTCGTTCTTCTTGTGAATCTTATCTAGATCAAAATATAGTCAATAGCTGGAATTACTCATTAAACATAAGAATCTATAAAGTCCACATCAAGTTTTTCTGCCAATTCTTGGCTGAATCCTGCTCCTACCATTTAAAAGTATAAGTGAAAGTTTTTCTAGCGAGTTGATAGTCTGACGCTTCTGGTTAACTGCTAAATATTGCTTTAGACACCTCATGACTCTTCTACCAACCTGAAGATGTTGTAGGTCATCTTCTTGAATATTTCCCGTGATATTGAATATCTAAAGAGTGTACAAGGTCGCATAAACCACTAGTGAAACTCCTGCATAGACGAGACATTTTTCTGGACAATTTTCCTCTGGCAATTTTTTTCACCCAGCACGACCAAACTGACAAGGATTTCCTGGACAAGGAGCCTTGTTCAAGAGCTAGTAAGGCCAGGTTTTTAGCACGGTAACTAGCGTGTGTATATTGCCGTCAAGGAAACTTGATGGCCTTACGCAAGACTAAATGAACTCGTGAAAAAAATTGTGAGGGAAAATATTGCTCGTTTGTGCGAAGCATACGTTTTCTAGTAGATAACGTAATTTTTGTTGCATGCCTTATAAGGCAAGCAAGTTTCATATAGCTTAACTTTCGTGTTTGTCCAAGTGGTAGGTGTGCCATCACGTGACAGAGCGTAATACGGGAGTAACCGAGCTTTTCCGAGAAGCATTTACGAGCATAATAAGCATTAAGTAAAAATTAATTATCTATGAACCACATGCATTGGTGCACGTCATGAGTGCACGTTTTTGACCATGTTCGTCAAGTAAACTCAAGGTAAACTTATACTGTTCGCCGAAAATCTACATAATTGACCTTAGAAAAATAGATCCAAGTAATTAAAGCTTTCACAGATTTTATTTTTCCCTATATTATGTATTTGTGGTGATTTAGGAGCCGTTGTGCTCACACTGATTACTTTAAGGTATTATAAAGTATAAGGCGTGAATACACAGTTTTGTAATCAAACTGAAACGGAGCTATTGTGCTTTCACTGTCGATCTAGTTTACATTCAAAAAGCTGCAGCATAGCTAAATGTATGAGCAATAACAGTATTTAGTTGAGTTTGTAAACGAAATCGAACGGTTAATCGGTTTCAATAAAGACTTGTTACTCTAACAAGACGTACGTCTATATTTAACCATGCTATTATTATAAACTTTTAGATGCTCGGCCGTCAGCCACTTCATGCTTGACTTTAAACAGCCAAGATAGTTTCAACTGTCTATCCATGCTGTAGTCCCGTTGAGAAAGCAATGACCTCTAATAAGCCCACTAAACAACGATTCAAGCTGCTCGAACTTCAGGCAAACCGGATGTTCCCTTACTCTAAACAATTTGAAACTGCGAAAACTGCCACGAACAAATTTCAAGATGAAATTCACTATCAGATTTGCAAACAGAGCGCGTGACTAGTATTTAAGGAAGTGAATCTCCAATCCAGTTGCTTGAAGCATATGATTGGTTTATTTGTTGCTAAATAATCCAATCACACGGTTAGTTTACAACTGTTATTTTGAAACTTAGCTACGTTCAATTTATTAACGTCAGTTGCAAAGTGCTCCTAGCAATACCGAAGTAAAAGTTGACATTTTTCGAGACAATATATTGCAGTGTTGCTTTGCCAGAGAGCGTCCGGTTTGACTGTATATTAATGATATAACTAAATATAACTAAGAACTGTGACCTTGCTTGGTTTGTGACTTTTTATACTCCTTTAAGTTTTATGACACTTATAGATGATAAAGCTACAATGTAAGTAGTTGCATTATCTATTAATAAACGCAGATACGTACTGCGAGCTATGGCATGCCAAATGGAAACTTTGGAGGAATACTTGTGGCTCATTTCTGATTGAGAAAGCATTCTGCCTTCTTCTGTAACTCCTTGCAGAAATCCAAAGTGAGTTACATATCCAGAAATGGGACAGTTATCCTATTTTGACTGTAAGGTGCTGCTATGGTCACAGGATTGAATTACTTATAATTATTACTTCTAATGCTTGTAAATCGTTGTCAGTATAACGCAGCATCTGTAGCATTTTTTTATGTTACCCTACGTAGGTTAGCACCAACGCATAGCACGCTAGATAGCATGCAACATGTACGCAGTGCGTACCTATTTTTTCGTTGCACACTTCACAAGTTCCTTTCAAGTTCAAATGTTCATAATGAAGTTCAGAAAAGTTTGTGAACAAAGCCTCCGACTGGTTGCTTACAAAAACCAGCCAATCAAATGCTCACTGTACAAACCTGTGTCTGAATTTAATTATGAGCATTTGAATTTAAAATCAAACTTGCCAATTTTGCGACAAAGTGTTAAATATTTCAGTGAAAAGTGATCTGAAATCGACTTTTAATTAAACGCATGCATAAGATTTCAAGTTTGAATGAGATGCAAAATTTATCACACCTGGACTGAGCTCAGCATGGTGCTCAAAGCAAACACGGTTGCGCAATCCTTTACAGTCGATGTAGAATCAAAAGACCCTTGCGTGTCCATCAAAAGTACAGCAACCTAAACAATGAGTTTAACAGAAATTCGATACTGATATACAATTTCATTCAATGTCGAAACAACCTAGACCAGGCTGTTCGACAGCTCGTTAGCTTAGTCTTGGAATAACACACGTTTGAAGCAAATTTTTTACCTGTTGTTTGTGCGCATGGAAAGATCTCGCTACAAATTTTACCTGGACAAACAGAAGTTCGATTCGGAAAGTTTTAATACAAACAGCTGGCCAAAAATAAGCAAAATAAAACAGTTGGATAGATTTTAACTCAGGTTTAATGCTAATGCCGCTTTAAACAACGAGCCCCTGCAGTATATCATTCATAGAAAGTATTTTGTTTAGTTCTACCTCCTCTCCATCAGGGAGAGTACACAGATACGGCTTGCTCCACAGTTGAATTCCCGTAGTCTCTCGTTCTGATCCACCTCTCCATGAGAAACCATCAAGTGCTTCGTTGTCTTCTCCCAGCCATTTGTCTGCGTTCTCCTGTGAATATTACACATTCAACTATGATTCACACAACCTATTAATTGGAAAGAGTCACCCAAACGAGTCGTCGAATAGAGAATAGAATATAAAGTAAGTCAAGCCCACAGCCAATCAATGGGCTAGTGACGATGTGTTCTACTATTCCATGTATCACTATATCTGTAGCACCAGACAAAATAGTCATAAGTGTCAGACTCTGGTCACTTCATCGTTTAACCCATGAGTTGCAATTCAGTGTGCCCGAGGTGCTAAATACCATTTTGCTTTGTTTAATGCCAGAGGGCTTTGACCACATGAAACTGTCTGCAAACTCTCCCTAACAGAGGCTCTGATTATGCTCTGGTTAAGCTAGAATATTTAGCTTTATCTGGAATTGTTGTCCACAATATCAATTTATCAAGTTAGCACTATTTCAATAAAATGGTTTAAATCATACTTGTCAGAGCGCTCTCAAATTTCTTCTGTAGCTGGGTCATTATCTGAACTGCTTACTCCATCTTGTGGTGTCCCACAGGGATCAATACTTGGCCCCGTTCTATTCTCTCTCTATACATGAATAACTTACCCTTAAATATACCTGAGGCATGGAAATCTGCTAGTAACCCTATTAAAATTCAAACTGACCTCGAAAGTAACCTTGATTGAACAAATGTCTGATTGAGCAAAATCATATGAAACCTAATATTAAGAAACCAAACAGTCCCTCATTGGTGCCTACCAGAAGTTGCGACATGTAACTATATCTTCATTCGAACTTAAACTACACGGTAGTCCTGCTGAAAAAAATATGAATGAAAAACGTTTGGGTGTAAAATTAAATCAATATCTCATTTGGAAACCAAGTCAACTGATTAGTCGACTGCTTCATGAAAAAATTGAATTCGCCATTTATTCTATTGAAGAGAGCAACACAGTTTGGAGTAATTGCTTAAACGAAAAGATATCAAGGCTTTTGGGCATCCAAAAGCGCCGTGCCCGCCTAATTCGTGAAGCCAATCCATTAGATAATACAGTAGCATTATTTAATCTGTTAAAGTGGTTCCCATAGATGACACTATTCGCGTACGTAAGTTGTCCATGATGTATTGTTTACATATATTTCATCTTTCCACACCACGTTGAGGCCAAACAATGCATCTTATGCCACAAAATAAGGCCAAGTTGGAATCAAAAAGTGAAGAGGTCGGCCCTAATCTTTCCACGCAACGGAAAACACGGTCAAAAAACAAAACAAATAAACATGCTAGGTAAACGACTCAAACTTTGCCAAAAAAACCCCAAGTTTTATGAACCTACTAAGCATTTTTCTAGCAGGAAGTAAGAAAATAAAACACAAAGAAGAAAACAAATGAAGTTTTTTTTAAATTTTATTAACGAACTGCCCAAAAAATAGCTTCTCTTTCGGCAAAAAACGTACAATTAGAAGTGAAATCTGTATTCTCGGGAGAGAATCGCAAAACCGTAAGCATGCATGTCTGGGTGTCAAATTTGGCTTCAGTTGATTATTAGACAATACTATTAGAGGTAGCGTTTTATGTATTTTCAGTTGAGTGATCAATTTCCAAAACGCGCGGTCAGCTTGAAAATGACGAGGAGTGCCCAACTGTTTTGGCTACAGATGTTCAGTTTTGGCAGGCTTCTTTTCTACTTTATCTGATACTGATGATGGTACTAAGTCTGCGTCCACACTTTGTCGCTTCTGAATCGTTTTTGGCGTCCACAGGAAAGATCGAAAACGATTGAAAACGCGGACAACGCCTGTTAAGTTTGTGCCATATCAATCAAAAGGAGCTTATGAACAAGTCAATTTCAAAAGAAAAGGCCACTAAATCAATAACGTCGAGGTATTATTGACTTGACACCTTCTGTTGAGGCGTTTAACGATGGCATTTCTTGAAGTCGGTAACAGAAGAAGCCAAATTATATTTCTGCGCTTCTCCAAATAGTCTGCTTGATAATTTAGAATAGCAAGCAGTGATAGCAAGCCAACTGGTTGGCTTGCCATGTTTTCAATTTTATGGCGGCCGAGAGCAAGCATTGGACTAGCTTTGAATTGTTACGTCATCGTTTTCAAAACGTTTTCTAATTCATCGGGATAGTGCGTCCACACGGATCCATTTAGCCAGCGTTTTCAAGCTTATCCACTTGGGAGGGTATTTGTTCACTTTTGTGTATTTTTAATAAACAGCCTTTTTTGATCATATTTTGTATTAAAAGTAATTCGTCTATACTTTCCTGTTGTTGGACCATTTAGAAAGTAAAATGAACAGCTTTTACACCGGCTAAAATTGAAAAGAACGGCACCAAAACAGTGGCCACTCCTCGCCGTTGTTAAGTTGACCGAACGCTAACGAGTCTGAGAATGACACCGCCCAAGAATGCTTCATGCGCCAACGAAGGCTTGTGCATTGTGTAAAAACGTGGAGAATAAGGTAATAAGCAAGACAACTAAAATGTATACAAATCTGTGAACAATCGTCTGGAAATTCAGGATGAGTATAAACACACACGGATGTTTATAGGTCCCAAGCACAAATTTGATTTTAATTCGAATTTCAAAACACGAGCGTTTCCTAATACTCGAGCGTTTTCCAAATACTCATAAAAAAAACAACTTATCGTAATTATGCTATACATAGCAACTTGTCGGTACCTATAAATATTGGTGTCATTCTATCGGTAGAATGGTATTTATGCTGAACTTAAATTTCCAGAAGATTATCCACACATGGGATAATTTTTGAACCGACTTTGCAGTTTGCCCAATTCACAACACAACATAACAATGTGCAACATGACACCTAACAAAACCCATATTTATCAGCTCTCAAACGTCAGAGATTTATTTTTGTACACAAAAATAAATCAGGGCAAGATGTAAGACATTGCCAGTCCAAGATGGCGTCAAACTCTGAAATCGAATGGCATACGAAACCATGCGCGACAACACGCGAATCAGAATTCGAACGCGTTGCGTCAAACGCAATTACGTTAAATAATCTCGGAAATGCCTTTTCTGAATTCTCTTAACAGAACAATCAGTGGCAATACACTAAGCAGCCTTGTTCCCCAGTTCATTTCATATTTTGATGTTCCTACAATCGTCCACAAAATATATTGAGACTCTCGAAATTTACCCCCTTCCTCCCAATTTCAATGTTGGAACGCTCGTTGTTTGTGAGAAAAGGATAAACTGACAGT
>JAODVQ020397260.1:0-11104 GCA_025400075.2 Phenganax stokvisi | reverse complement strand
TATTGCTTTGTTGTTGTATGCACTTGCCTTGCGTTGATGCTTCTTTACTAATTTGGTTCATGCTGTATACGTATGTATCAGCTTATAAAAGTGTACATGTACTTCAGTGCTTTGGTTATAGATCTTGTCACCATTGAGTGTGGAGGAAATAACTTGACACTGTATCCCTAGTCACGTTCATTAGTAACTTGAACTCTATGTCTTACGTGTACATCTCCTCTCCTCTCTTGCCAGGGCACCCATTGAGAAGAATGACGGCTGTAATCACATGTGCTGTAAGAAAGTGAGTCGTGAACTACAGTATACCATTAGCCAGTTTAGTGTAGAAACATCCCTCTTTGCCTTTTGTACGTACAATATTGTTGTATTGTAGACTCGGGCCGCTACCAACTGATGCTACCAACTGATTGCCCCTGATTGTAGCTCAGTTGGTAGAGCACTCAGCCCGGAATGTACTACACTAAACTATCCATACAACATGTACGTAGTACATAAAGAGTATGATCAGCCGGCACACCGAACAAACATGGCACATTGTAGATCTTGGAGCTTCCTGTAGGCTATAATGAATGTGTGTCTAGAGTGATGATATCATATACTCCTCTTTTAACAATCTCTCCCCCACTTGACTTCCTCCATTTCACCCCCTCTCTCTTTTCCTCTTCCTCCCACCACCACCATCTCTCTTTTCCTCTTTCTCCCCCCACCATCATCATCCTTCCACTACTACAGTGTAAACATGATTTCTGTTGGGTGTGTTTGGATGAATGGAAACTTCATAACACAGCAACTGGAGGATATTTTGAGTCTGTCCTCTATATACTCTCTTCTTCTCTCTCACATATTTCCCACTTCCCTGCTCACTTCTTCTGTCTATCATACATACAACCTCTCACTTCTCTCTATCTATCTCCTACTTCCCTGCTCACTTCTTCTCTCTATCTATCTCCTACTTCCCTGCTCACTTCTTCTCTCTATATCTATCTCCTACTTCCCTGCTCACTTCTTCTCTCTATCTATCTCCAACTTCCCTGCTCACTTCTTCTGTCTATCATACATACAACCTCTCACTTCTCTCTTTAGTCCACTTTCTCATCTTCTACAACTCTTCTCTTGCCTTCTTTCCTTCTCATTTATTGTATAGCGAGTACATTTGGTGAAACGCTTGCCTTAAACATTCCTCGAGTATTCTCTCACTATAATGTATGTATATAATGTACAGGTGTAATAGGTTTGAGGTGAGACAGAAAGCTGAAACTGAACTGAAGAAGAGGAAAGAACAGGTAAATACAGGACTACCTCTCTCCATGTATAAATACAGCATCTCTACACTAATAGAAGAAAGCCAAATTGTAGTTGCAAGTGTAATCATTCCTTCGTAAGGCAAAATTTTTTTCCATGTGCTATTGACCTAGTTGCATATACTCTTGTGGCTGTGCTCACAACTACAGTTTATGTACAGGTAATGGAGGGGGTGGAGGAGGCAGAGAAACTGAGGAGGTTCATTCACTATTATGAGAGATACAAGAATCACAAAGAAAACCTTCAGGTGGGTACTGTATGATCGTAATAATAAATACAGTATGGTAATAGGAAACTTTTAGATAGGGGTTCTGACAACTGTAAAGGCTGGTCTCCTTTAGTCTCACTTATTGTGTAAAAGCAAACTTCAAACTCTTTCTCCTAGACTGTGTCTTGTTTGGGTGCCCTAGGAAAATCTGATAGGCTTTTAGCCTCCTTTTTAATTATATATAATATTTTAAAGTCAAACATCTCTCATTACATCTTCTTCACCTCCTCCCCTTCCTTCACCTCATCCTCCTTCACCACATCCTCCTCCTCCTCCTCCTCCTCCTCCTCCTCCTCCTCCTCCTCCTCGTCTCCTTCTCCACCACCTCCTCCTCTTCCTCTTGTTTCTCCTCCTTCCAAAGTTGGAACTCCCATTCCTGGAAAAGGCGAACCTCAAATCCCAGATCCTCAGAGACTCAGTCCAAAAACTGGAATCGGAATCTAACCAGAGAAGATACACAGTGACTGTGGATATGTCCTTCATTGAAGAGGCTATCAGAGAGCTGTTAGCTGCTAGGAGAATACTCATTGCCTCCTATGCCTTTGGAT
Organism: Phenganax stokvisi; assembly: GCA_025400075.2. Classification (NCBI taxonomy): domain Eukaryota; kingdom Metazoa; phylum Cnidaria; class Anthozoa; order Malacalcyonacea; family Clavulariidae; genus Phenganax; species Phenganax stokvisi. The sequence continues at coordinate 8,986 of JAODVQ020397260.1, read as the reverse complement.
ACTATGTGGAGGGATATAGAGCTAAAAGACTGTTTGAGAATATACAGGTCACTGTATGTAACAGAAGTGAGAGAAAGAGAGAGAGGTTAAGAGAGAATGAGGTGACATTCCCAGGGATTTACATCATGACTGGGTCTTTTAAAACTTGGAAGAAAGAGTCTCAACTGATTTCTAGAAACACTTGAGGATGTTGGTATACCCTCTGCAACTCAGCCCTATTTTAAGAGTTGCAGTATTACACATGGGACATCTCACTAACCCACATTTAGATAGGTATATGTGTATGTACCTACATATGCACAGGGGATAGTTGTCAACTCTCTCACTCTGTTCAATGATTAACCTCTATGGGACATGTGAGTGATATTGAATAACTGCGGTCACTATAGAGGGGTTCAACAAGATAGTACTGTCCACAATAGATGGTTCAGGGTGTTCCACATTACTGACTGTACTACGTAATGTCTTGGTATACATTCAAAGGTTCCATGGTCACAATGTTCACTATTATGGATTACTGTCCACAATAGCAGTCTCCACAATACTGACACTATCCACCTATAGGGATCACTGGAGCAAGTGACAGAGCAGTTGGCACAGGTGGTGGCCAGACCTCATCTCAGGAAACCTCGATCTGAGATTATTAGAATCACCTCCGAATGCAGGGAGAAGAGAAAATGGCTCATCAAAGACTGTGATGCAATTCCGTTAGTTCTCTAACACACTATCTCACCATATTATTGAATACGAAGTAGAACCTTTCCATTATTGAAAACATATGTAGACCATGAAATTGTTAGTTGTAGCAGAATGTCCATTTTAGAAGGGTTAAAATTTATTGATCAGTATAATTATACAGTACATAATACATAGTTCCCTCCTCTGGTTTGAAAGTTCAGCCATTCTATTTTACTCATAAGGTATATACTGTACATACGTATACAGTGAAACCTCCGAAGAGAGGACACTACGGGGACGGCTCTCCTATCCTCTCCTCAGAGGCTGTCCTCTTTCGGAGACACTAAACTATGAGGGAGGTTCAAACGGGGACAGCAGTAGTGTCCTCTCTTCGGAAGGCGTCCTCTCTACGGAGTGTCCTTTTTCGGAGAGTTTACTGTATACAGCTATAATAATACTCCTAGTTTAAGATGATTCTTTTGGATTTATACAATACAAGTAACCAACTTTTTTCTGCCAGTAGATTTGTCCTGAGGTTTATTGTATCTTGTATATGCAGTAGCTGTGTTTACAAGTAAAAGACAGCTGTATAATATAATTGTACTTGCTATTTTTCGCACCTCGAAGTTACGGTTACCCATGTAATACGGTTCATTACGGGAATTTTTTTGACTTGTATGGTATATATGGAGAGGTTGTCCCAATATGTCCATCATTGGAGGTTCCACTGTTTCACTATCATACAGAGAGCCTACCCCCACCCACCAAAGAAGACAAAGACTTCTCCTTGGTCTCCATAGCTCACATATCGGCTTTACTCCATCCTCTTCCTCTTCCTCGTCTGACGACGAAGATGACAACATTCGTAATCGTCTCCTGCGCAGTTTGACTGGACTCCCACCTCCCCTTCCTCCCCCTCGTCCCAACCGTCACCGTCACACCCACTCACATCATCAGAGTCACCACAGGAGGAGAAGAGGAGGAGGAGGAGACAGTAGTAGTAGTAGAGGAATGGATCAGGAGTTATTACAAGTGATGGAAATATCTCGGAGGGAACACGAGGAGAAAACACAGTTAGAGGCAGGTCAGTTTCTCTACATATAGTTTTAACCTTTGTGAGGTCTTTAATAAAGCCTAATATGACCAATTTACTTTGGTATTTCATACACATTCATTCAGATGTTTGTGCTTCAAGAGTTTGTTCTTATTAAGGAGCACCTTCTTATAATGCTATATATATACAACTATAAAATAGAGTGTTATTTCAATCTTTTACTGTTCAATAGGTCCCCTCTTTCTTAGGGTCAGACTGTTTTCGAAATACATGGAACCAAGTCCTTGAGAGAGCCATGTGGTGTGACACGACAATACTTTATTCTCTTGCCACGCATGATATTGTGAACTCGCCTTAACTCTAGTACTATATTATGCTCCTTTAAAACTTCTCTTTTTATAATTCAAACTTCAACCATGTATAAAACATGAATGTCATAGTACAGCTTCCCTTAACCTCTATCTCTCTCCTTCCTTTTTCTACAGATATTGAGAGAGCAAAACAGCTCAGTCTTCAGGATGCTAGTGTACCCAGTGCCCAGCCAACAGCAGATGTAGGTCTTCTCTTCCTCGGACAGACCACACCTACTCCGAGGGAGACCACACCCACTGAGAGACGACCCGAGAGATTGGACATCAACAGGTCTTCATTGAATCGACCTCGTGATCCTAGACATTGGACTTTACCTCCTCTTGTTCCCTTCCCCTCCCACCACCATCACCATCACCATCACCATCTTCCTAGCTTAAATAACAATGGTCTCCAATTCAATCACCCTTGTCCTTATCGTCCTCCTCGTCCTCCTCTTCCTCCTCAACTGCGGCACAATAATCACTCCTCTGGTTCATTCTCACCACCTCTTCTCTCCTCCACCTCCACCTCCACCTCCACCTCCACCTCCTCTCCAATTCCTCCACCTCCTCCTCCTCGACCACCAGAGACACTAGTGCCAGATGATGAGGAAGAGGAGGAGGAAGAGGAAGAAGATGACACGACAAACTCTGAAGAAGGAGGAGGTTGGGATGAGGAGGAGATTGCTCGTGCTCTAAGTCTGTCCCTCATGGAGGCCACACCCCCACAGCTATGCCCAAATTCTCCAACAGGTACAGTGCTATTATATGTGTATTGCAGTGTATACTTAGTTTCTATTACTATGTAAACAGTACTGCGTGTCAATCAATAAGGAGGGAGTGTATATAAACTGCCTGGGTCTGTATGAATGTATATTCCAATAGTAGGGTTTCAAACCTGTGCTAATAATAATGTTGACCTGCCAGATAACCACAATCTCTTTCTTCTACTCCTCCAGATATGTAAATTATTAATCGATCTTTTGGGTATATACAGCCTCTCTACAAGTAGACAGCTGTTGGTCTCAAGGTATCCCTTGTTTAGGGGGTTCCACTGTATAATTGCAAGCACGAACCATCTATGTACCTGTTTAAACGGCGGAATATTTCTATGCATCATGTAATTACATACATTGTTGTCAGTTGACTACATCGTGTTCTACATTATGATCGTTATTCTGCAACACTTTGAATATTCCAGAAGATGGGCATATGACTGTATGTACGGCCAAGCACTAACAAACAATTCCTCTATTCCATCTCCAACGAGTTGTTACATTACAGTGTGATTTCCCATAAATCAACAACCTACGTGGGGATCTTGTAGTTATGAAAGCAATTGATTTTAGTACGTCTTCTCATTACAGGAACCTGAAGAGAGAGTCAGGTGGGGAGAAAAGGAAAAAAGTAATAACAGTAAACACTGGTTTTTGAACACAGTTAACATGTGTGTTTTGGTTTGTGGTTTGATAGTATACTTTCATTTTTTTGGGAAATAATAATCACATTTTTAATAACAACAAAATTGTAATGCAGCACACTTCAAATTGCCTCAACCAGCACTGGGGCGGGGTGTGGTGGCCGATGGTGTTCTTTTAGCCACCCCTTCCCAGGCTTCCAGTAAACGTATTTAAACCCATTTCAGCTGTATTATACATTGTACATTGGTTATAATAATAATAATAACTAGGAAAATATATAACATTGTTGACTTGCATAATATGTGCACACACATTCCTCAACCTTTCAGCTACTATATAAATGGCATGCGCAGTAGCAGCACTTCTGGAGCATGTACGCTAGGGTGGTCACACATATGTACACGGCTGCAAAAATTATAGAAAATTGTGAGCGTTGTGCCAATAAGGTAGGCTCGGTGGCAATTATAGCATTATGATTGAATCTAACTCTGTTGTGAACTATTCAACAGTAGGCTCCGTCTAGATATGTAGGTCTTGATTGTTATTCTTACCTAAGTAGAACAGAAAGAGGAAGAACCAATGCATACTGTACACATAACACAGACAACAAACTATAACACGGGACCTTGAGCCCTGAATTTTTAAGCCCATGTTGCAGGACATGAAGTATCCAACATTCAACTCCTTGTCAAGAAATCATTCTCTTAACATCTACTAGTTATAGAGATTTTATTATCCTCTATAGCTATAATGTTGTATAATGACGTGTATTTTTGATGTCTTTTAATTACAGCTAATTATTAGGATGCAATTATACAACAGTGTTATGTTCCTGTGGTAAAATACATTATATACATACATTATGATGGGATTATAGGTAAGACACCATAGGCTTCATTATGTTCTGTTTTGAGCTCCATCTCTGGATGATTACTGACTGAGACTTTCTTCACCTCGGAGACTGAAATCATCACATAATCTTGGTCTTCCTGGGCTCCTTCATCACCTTCTGCAAGAATAAATTATTTTTGATCTAACAGTGCTATAATAATACGTATCAGTGAAGCTAATTAACTTACCAGCCGAAACTTCATTCTCTTCACATAAAGACAGACTCTCATGTTCTTTCTGGACTCCTTCATTACCTTCTGCAAAAAGACTGACCTTTAACAGTGTGTATTTTACGCGGAGCATACTATGATGCACGTATGTTATTATGTTATGTTAATTCTGAGTTATGTATCGTGTCATGTTGTAATCTCACTGTTAGGTATAATTATAAGGCCTATGTCATTGTCATTCATCAGTCCTATTATACATAATGTCAAGCTTATTAAAATTGGATAGAACCAGGGACACAGACTCGTGCATGTATATAGCAGACCTTGGCACCTCAATACACTACACAGTGCTATATTATATCAGTGAAGCTGATTAATTTACCAGTTGAAACTTCATTCTCTTCATGGAAAGACATACTCTCGTATTCTTTCTCTCCATCCATTTCTTGCTGGACAATTTCATCACTAGCCTCTGAAATGAATACTGTATGTGACTTTGCTACATATAATGACAGTTCTAGTGAACAAATAAAGTGAAACTATTAACTGTAATGTTTAGATATAAGTGTCTCATTGTGATTAGCTGTTGCTACAGTATGTTGTTGTGGGCTCTAGGTAAACCTATAGAGAACTGGACTCTGGGTTTGTGCATCTCTGAATGCTGGTCACACTGTTTTATATAGCTGTTATAGTTTTAAACACAAAATGGTCAGGATATCCTGACATCTTGTTATAGTTGACATTATGTATATAATAAACTTTCTATAGGGACAGCTCTTTCCTGTTATCTTCAGAGGCCGTCTTTGAAGTATGTAAGAAGTTCAAATGAGGGCTGCATTAGAATCCTCTTAATTATTAGTTTATGTATTTACCAGGAAGTCTGTGGACTCACCTCTCAAGGTATTTGTGGTTACACATTTTCCTCTCTGTTGAATAATATGTTGCAGTTTCAATTTCAGACACCTAATCCTACGATGAACTATGAACACCAGTGAGAATGACCCGAGAATAATGATACTCAACATGGCAGACAGGAGACCAAAGAAAATGGTAGCTGCTCTATAGTCTGTCTCATCACATTGACAGCTTGACTCTGTTAGAATTATTATGATTGACTAAAGAAGTTTAGTTTTCACCTAGGTTACCAATGTGTTTAAAGCGAATGGAAAGTGTTTTCTCTCTATATATCAGCAGAGTTAGCTATAGTAAATCAAACTTTGTCATAACGTTCTGGTATAGATGAGTAAATATTAGCCTAGCTACTGCATTAAGACTAATATCCTACCTTTATCTTGACTGATACTCCGCTGGATAACGGTCAAAATAACCACTAGCTCTAACTTAGTTCCAGACATTATTAGGGGCACAATTGATCGTTGGTCTGGTTTATACGCATGCGCAATAGACTGACCCGTTCTCGTGCACTCATCTTTTCTGGTTACGCGAATTAATGACCATTACCACGTGACGACATACGCGGATGATGCTTCTTTCCTGTCCTGAGATATAGCAATTGTCATGTCCAACTTGGTTGCGATCGGCGGCCTATTAACGGATGGGTAGATAGCTATCTACCAAGCGCGGTAGTGTAGAGCAGTTCAAGAACCCTTCAGAGGCGGTCTGGAGCGATAGCCTGGAGGTGAGGCAGCAAACTTTTCCTGAGAGTTCGATTCCCACGATTAGCCTTTTTTTCGTTATTTCAGTTAGGGAATTTGTCTGCTGTCACGAATCGCGAGGCGTCCGCTTCTCGAGAGCTTCCTAATACTAACTAAAGGTATTTCAATTTGTAACACTGACTTGCTGGTGGCTGTTGTAGCGTAGGCGTCCGCGCTGGGGGCCATTTCAGGGGTTCGACTGTATGTAGGCCCTGATGGATATTTTTACCTGAGTAATTAGCAGCGAACAAAAGAGAAAGAACCAACACAACGCAAATTTATGTACACGTAGCACAGACAACAAAGAGAACCTTGGAGCCCTGAATGTCAACTCACTTTTTAAAGGGGTTAAGTAAATAATGTGCAGCATTCTCCTCTCCTTCTCTTACAATAGCTACTAGCTATAGGGATTAGCTATAACATTGTGTAGTGTATTGAAACAATGTGTTTCCTCCAATGTGAAACCCTCACAGAATTATAACCATCCTGTTTTTGATCTCCTAATGATCATATTATACAAATGTGCCATACAACTGTAGAATGTACAATACTATTATGACTGTAAATATTAACACCATAACTTATATAATTTATACAAACATGCAATACAACAATCTACTATACTATTATGACAGTAGAAATTAATACCACAAAACTTTGCTATGTTCAGTTTTGAGCTCCATCCTTCACCAAAGAGACTGAGAATTCACATAATCTTGCTCCATGGATTGGCCTTGGATTCCGTCATGACCTTTTGAAAAAAAGATAGATCTAGCAATGCTATACAGTTGAGCTGTATTAGCTACCAGCAACTTTCTCTTCACAGAAAGACATACTCTCGTATTCTTTCTCTCCGTCCATTCCTTGCTGGACAATGTCATTACTAGCCTCTGAAATGAAAGACCATAATGTGACATTACTATTCTTGAACGACAACGGAGATTTTGAAGTATTGACATAATGGAGATTGCGGGGCAAAATTTTAACTTTTTAGGATTAGTTTAGATTTAAGTATTATAATTATATGATTGTCACATTTGAATTAGGTTCCTTGTGGTAATTATTTAACCATTACTATTTCATTTAAACACTAAGCAAACTAATGGACAACGACTCTTTCTCAGGCGGTTTTAATCTTGACCACATCATGGTCACATTTTCTTCAGAAAAGACATCTTGTGTTATTGGACAAAATGCTTTCTATATAAGGAGGGACATTGTAACGACAGTTTATCTTCAGAGGCTGCCTTCAAATGGGGACTGCAATAATTATTGTCCTCAATATTGACATTAGTGTTTATTTAAACCAGGAGTTTGTGGACTCACCTCGCAAGGTATTTGATGTTACACATTTTCCTCTTTGTTGAATATGTTGTAGTTTCAATTTCAGAGACCTAATCCTATGATGAACTATGATCACCAGAGAGAATGACCCAAGAAGAGTGATACTCAACATAGCAGACAGTAGACCAAAGAAAATGGTTGCTGCTCTATAGTCTGTCTCATCACAGCTTGATTCTGTTATCAATTGTTCGTTCATAAATTATATCTAAATTTATTCTAAATTTATTTTAAGGCTTCCAAGCTTTCTAAAACAAATCCATATGAGTTTAGTTAAGTGAAGTATTACATGAAACTTTTAAAGTATAGAAAATCAATGACAGAGGACAATGGCTATATATAAGAATTGGAAAGTAATGCAGCACTTTAGATTTTATAGCCAATAAATTCAGGACTAATAATATTGTACCTTGATCTTGGCTGAAACTTCGCTGGATAAGCGTCAAAATAACCAAAAGCACTGTAAGCATTATTAGAGCCTGCAATCGACAAGACTGTTTTGCGCTGGCCTTATCAGCGAGTTTATACGCATGTGCATTAGCATCACAACAACACCATTCCATAAATGTATATACATCGGGTTTCCCCCTACCATCACGAAGATAAATCTTAGAATGATGATGGCCTCTATCAGTAAAATATCCCAGAAGGAAGTAAGAGAAGTGGTAGCCGCCATCGAATCCCTGACTACTGAAAAGGCGAAGGAATTATTCTTTCATCTCGAGGTACAACTGAAAACGCTAAACGACATTGACAATAACAATCAAACGGGGAGTTTGAGAAAGATCAACTATGTCCAGGCCTGGTATGACGGTGAAACGGACGCCAACTGGGACAAAATTGTAGCTGGTCTCAAACGAGTAGGAATGAATTCACTGGCCGAGTCACTAGCTAAACAAAAGATATCAACTTCATCTGGTGGTCCCACATCATCCCTCCCTTCTCCTCCTGTGACACTACCAAAGAAGGATGAGCTAGCTCTTAATAACCTCTCTCTTGAACCTGCAGCTCGTCCCTCAACTCCTCCTCATCCTCCCCCTGGGTCCGACAGGGTGGCACATGTGAAGGCGGATATTAAACATTTTCAAGACTCATTCTTCGTTCTTCTATCCGACACACAAACAGAAATGTCATTGAAGGAAAGTGTGGATCCATTATTTCTAAAAAAAGGTTGTCGATCGTCTGTTGGCTCTTCCTGTGGCCCAGAAAGCTCCCCACGTCAAGTTCTTCCGTGACAGTGAAGACGACTTTCTGAAAGCTGAAACTGTTCGAAAACTGATCGCCATATTGAAACGTTACTGTAACTGGATTAACTATGAGGTACTGGTGGAGGTTATTGTCAACTTTTGTAAAGCAGTACTCCAAAATCACATGCAAGAATATTGCGAGTCCCTTGAGACCTTTGAGAGAGGGACAACTGTGGATA
>JAODVQ020397152.1:0-11104 GCA_025400075.2 Phenganax stokvisi | reverse complement strand
TTTCAGAAGATAATCGATTTTTTAATCTGACTGACTTTTTGTTTTAAAACTTCACCTTTGGACTTTATATTTCCCCCGCGCGCGACGCTCGTTTCGTGTTGTCCTTGCTAGGTTTGTTTTTCACTAGTCCCTTTTATACATAACTGTAGGGAGCCACCTTAAAATAAACAATCAATAACACAACGAATAGAGAAAAGATAAGACTGGAATATGAGCTCAAAATGAAGACATGGAAATTGTGTTATTTCAGTTATAAAGCTTTAAAGTTGGATCGCTTATTGTATACACCCATGTCGATGTCATGCAGAAAACATTATCACATGGACACCAATTGCGTGTGTGCTGTCATCTATAGTAACATTAGTCTTTAATGCTAAATATTAGATTAATTTTAGATACTAAATATTAAATAATATTGTCAGGGTATTAAAACATTATTTTAATAAATTTTTACATAAAATATATTATTGTAGCTTGAAACACTAAATCGAATTAGGTAATTGATGGTTAATATTTACTTAAGATGTGATGATTAGATCAAAATAATTATAATATTAATCATTAAAAAATCGTTTTCATGTGCAAGGATACCAAATGCATTTATAAAGGCTCACGCATGTTTTTTGAGTCATGTTGGATGAATTTAATAAAGGACAAGTTTTTTGTTTGCAATGTAAATTTCTTCCAGCCATTGTGAAAATCCGGCTCTGTACTCATTGAATCTTAGCAGGACTATGACCCACACCAACCTTTGTCTTAGGCATGTTTCAAACGCCGAATTTTGCATAGGTTGAATGCATTTAATACAAAAGATAATCAGAACAACTCTCTCATTGTGCTTTGTCTTGAATGCGTTTCATCTTTGTTATCGTCGTTCTGGCCTTGTTTGTTGCTTATGCAAACAGCTTCTCCTTCCCATCAGGTAAGGCTTAGGTTAGTGTGTGTTCATAGCCTCACAAATAGTAGGAAAAAATTTACTTTGCAAACATGAAACTAATCTTTCGTCAAAAATCGAGCATGGCGCTGACTGCTGAATAAGTACATGAGACTTGCGTTAATAAATGCCTGTACTCAAACAATACAGAACCTGTGCAAATCTTTTAAGCAAGTCAAAAAAAAGCTTAAAAATTTTTTGTGAAAAGACGTATCTCTGATATTCACATATTACATATCAAAATTGACAGAACCTTTTCGCACCTCCTATATAATCATATGGTCAAGTATGATTCAAAATCACAGTTTCTTTCACTAGTCATTAAGGAAACTTGGCAAACCTACAATCTTTTACAATGAGAGACATGAGTGGCATGTTAGAAATAAGCCGTATATTTTTTCGTGTAGAGGTGCATTTCCTATATCCACAGCTACCACATAGCTACTACATACCACAGTAACAACATAACACCTCCTAATCTGGCATTCTCAAAAACGAAAAAAAACTTTAAAACAACTCATTGAAAAAAAAAGTTTTTTTCTTGTTATAGTAGTCTTTAATAATAATCTCATGCCAAAAACCTTTCAGAAAATTTAGGATAAAAAATTAATACAAATTTCATTTTGTTACCACAAAAGCTTTCAAGGATCTCGTTGCCGTTACGAGAACGAAAAGACGAGGACGCGATTGACAAGTTTTTGAAAACAAAGTGGAGGCTGTTTCCAATGTTTTCAGAACCATCATAGTATAACACTACTGTAAAAGCAGTAATGTAGTATTTCATTTTGCGAAGCTTATACTTTCAATATGAAATGAATCAAGTATTTACGGTCATGTTCTTGCCTCGCATTGTGGAATCTAAAGGCCCGTTCACACGGGCGATTTTCGATACGATTTTTCTCGTGTTAAACAATGTGAAAGAGTGGATAACTGGCGAGTATACTTTGTTTAACAATTTGCTATAATGCGCTCGCCAGTCAACCGACTCGATCATATACGCTAAGAGGAGAAAAATCACAGCCAACATGGCCCAGGTAAACAAGTCTTAAGGTCCCGCGAATAGCTTATGCAAACCTATCACATTAGATTGAAGTCTCTGATTGTTCTAACATTGTGAATACCCTAGATTGCCATGCACAAAGCAAGTTTCTATACATTTTCAAGCAACAAAATCCCCGCACTACTTGTTTCTAACACAATCAACTTTAACATGATCAGCCATGAAAAGATTTGAAAGATACTGGAATACTTTTACATGATTGAACATCTCTAGAATGAAGGTATATAGGCGCTTTCTCATGATCAGGCATCAAAAGTTTTGAAAGATATTGCAATAGTTTTGTATTCGCTGGCATAGGCACTTTAACACGATCAGCATGAAAAGACTTGAAGGATATTGCATAAATAATTCATGAAATTATGAGATATAGGCAGGCACTTTAACATGATCAGCCTGTATGTCTTACGGAAACTGTTAACAATGAAGATGTTGATGACCTAGATTACACTTTTCTCTTTGACGTCTTTTCAGTATGGTGATTACTGACATCTTGGCATGGTTTCTAATCTAATTACTTATCAGTATATTTTCAGTACAAATGGCAAGTACCATAGCGATTAGCAATCAAGCAGTCTTTTTTTTGATACACTGATTTACCTTTCAGTCTTTTCACGTTCGACTCTTTTAAGTTCGTTGTATAATGTCATTGAGGACCAAGTTCAGGGCGGTATTTTCTGACGACCAAAACAAAAACAGAGCACTTATATTTTTTCCTGCTTGGATATGTTAAAGTGCCGGTATCTGTTTCTTAATTGGACAGAATTTTCAGTCATTCAAAATTATTCCAATATGTCTCAAGACTTTTAGTGTCTGATCATGTTAAAGTGCGGATAATCTCATAACTTTTTTCGGATTATTCTTGCAACATCCTTTGAGCCTTTCATGCCTGATAAAGTGCCTTATGTACCTTAATTCCAGAGACTTTTGATCATGGAAAACTACTGCAATATCTTTCAATACTTTTCATGCCTGATCACAAGAAAGTGCCTATAGACCTTAATTCCACAGACTTTTCAATCATGTAAAAGTATTGTACTATCTCTCCACTCTTCATGGCTGATCATGTCAAGGTGCCTATATATATAGCTTATTTCCAGAGAGTTAAATTCGTTCATGCAAAACTTTTGCAATATCCTTCAAAATTGTCAGTGCCTGATCATGTTAAAGTGCTAAATATCTCACAATTTCATGAATTATTTTTGCAATATCTTATAAGTCTTTTCATGTCTGATCGTGTTAATATAGTGCCCATATATCTTAATTCCATGCAGTGCATTTTCAACCATGCAAAAATACTGCAGTATCTTTCAAGTCTTTTCATCCCTGATCATGTTAAAGTGCATACCTAAATACCTTAATACCATGGATTATTATTGCAACATCCTTCATGCCTTTCATATGCCTGATCATGTTGAAGAGCCTCAATACCTTACTGAATTTAACGGATTGTTGTTGAAATATCCTTTAAGTCTTTTTGATTATGTTGAAGTGCTTTAGCGAATATCAGGGTGAGGGATTACACATTTCTATCACATATACCACTTATTTATAGAAACTTTAGCTTGAACTCTTATCTAGATTATGTAATTATAAACGTATAAATAAATAAAGTGAAGTTGTATATACGAAGAATATCTTGACTAAATACGTCATGCATTAGTAGATTGTTTCATTGCATATGTTGATTTGATCTTCAGTGATTTTTATCTGCATGCCAAGTCTTGCTAAAACTTGCAAAGGGATGGACATCCAAAGGCAAACAAATGTTCTTCCTTGCACGATTTATTCAGTTTTTTATGTGTTTCTGTTTATATGCAGCTCAATTAAGCCTAATTAACTTACCTAGTTAATACTACTAGAACCAACTTTCCTATATCTCAATAATTAAAACTAATTACAACCAACCTCTCATGAAATTAACCTTTTTATACAGAAAGTTTACAGGCCATGGCATTTCGCTGGCTATCAACTGGAGTCAATGTAATGCAAATTACAGTATGAAACGCTACGACAATCTGCAGACAATTAATGAAAAGTGTAAAAATGAATTACGAGGCACGATTGGGATAACTAACCTAGTGAATTCCCATGCAGAATAATCGAAATTTCAAAGATCTGTAGCTCAAATATCCTGCTAACTTAAAAGATACATTCCCCTTTGACTTAAAAGAGTCTCGCTTATTTTTAACTCATGACAAAAATAACTTCAAAAACGCTAACGAATGGAATACAGGATTTATATTTACAGTATAAACAAACAAACTTAACAAAATTAATCTGATTCGAACCTCTTTTAGTTTGAACTATTTTTGGCCAACACCTATATATAGGTGTTCAAATTTACGAGATTATGCTATTTATTTGTTTAACGAAATTGATCCTATAACAGCTTGACAAGTATCAGTAGCTATAAATACATGTTTCGAATAAAAACGGCTCATATGCGAACAAGTCGTGGAGGAGTGAAGAACAAAAAAAATATCAAACGAAAATGGGTTTCAAAAAAAGGTTGTTGGCTGTTGCCCTGATGTTCGAAGTTACGATTTGTTCTTTAGCTGCTGAAACTCCCCGTTCGCAGGATGATAAAGGGTCACTTGCTTCTACAGTAAGTTATAATGATGATTCTAAAAGAATGTGTTTCTTACACAGAAGTTTAAGCTCCGTACTTCACAAACTTTTACGACATATGTTTTTATGTATGTATACATGAATGGTGCATTGTGGAATCGAGCGTCCTGCGGGTGCTCAAGTGTGAAGCAAAACAACGCCTGATTTTAAGCTGTAGCTGCTGCACGGAAAACGGAAAAATCGCTGGCCTAAAATAATGGGTTGTTATAAAATCGCCGTGCTCAAGAGCAAGTTGCAAAGTTAATCAAGTTATTTACATGACTGCCTAAAATCTATAAGTATTAAGAATGCAATGCGCACTGTAGTTGAACAAAGAATTCAGTGAGATCTATATTTACATTTAACGACTACGTGATCGAAGGCACATTGCTGGTAAAATTTTTAAAACGTACGGTCCTACAGGGGAACAATGTTATTCTACTTCCATGCCTTAGATTGAAAGTATATTCGTTAACTCGACGTGATGTTATTAGCGACATTTACAAAACATGACGGCATTCATACACGACGGTGTTTACCATTCCAGCGACTGGGACGAGAACGGCGTTTGTCTGCTTTAATTGCATCCTTTAGTGGCTACGGATTTCATATAGACAGCTTTTAGCTGCACAAGAACGTCAAGTTTTGGTGTATCGAATCAAATATTGTGAATGTTTTACTGTTTTCATAAACTATGTACATTTAGGCCCGTTTCAAAGGTCGCACTGCTGCCGTGCCGAATGCATTAAAAACAATAGATAATCAGCTGCAACTCCTCATTATCGATTGCTTTTAATGTATTCGACGCGGCAGTAGTGCGTCGTTTGAAACGGGCCTTACGCTCGTTTTCGTTTCGTTTTAACGTTAGTATCTGTATTTTCCTCAAAGACCTCGACGTTTTCTAGATGGTGGCAAACTCAGGCAAAGCACATTGTCAACAGAGCAGGACGGTGAAGCATACGTGATTGCCCATGCGCACTAATTATTACCAGTCCACCTAGCGTAACGAAAGCCGTCTTGCTGTCAAGTGTTCCAAAGGTTGCTATCAAGTGTTTGAAACATGAGTTAGGCTGTGCTATTTTATCAAACAGTGGCGGATTTACGTAGGGGCTGTGAACTATAAATATGGAAGGCCAACTCCAAGAGAAAAAGTGAAACTAAAGATGGCGAAAATTGAAGGCACTCTTGTGAGTCAGTTTAAGTCCCCTTATCCGCGCAGTCAACGTAACCCAGACTAAGGGGAATGGAGCTGACGGTCTAAAAAGCCTTTAATATCCGTCATGTTTGGCTTCACTTTTTTTATCACACGACTTTCTGAAGTTGGCCTTCCATGTATATAGTTCATTGTATAGGGCTGGATGGGGTGGCAGTTCCAGGTCCTCACGCGAAAACTGGCCCTTTTCTTTGGAGGCAATAATTGCAGGAAGCATTGAGTATTTTCATATAATACAAAACAATAATAACTCCGAATAAATCATTTTTATTCTACGTTTCGACTTAATATATAGTAATTCCAGAGGATGACTATATAAAGTCGAAACATGGAGATGCTTTCTTTATTCGGTGTTACCATTGTAGTGTATTTGGAGACAAAGTTCATAAGCTTGTAAACGCATTGTGTACCACCGTTAAGGCGCAGTTAAAGAAGGGGCAGTAGTGCCACTTACATCGGAATCCTTAAAGTTTATGTCTTCGCACCAATGGTATTTTACACATTTTTCGTAGCCTGTAAACTGCATTTTCGGGCCATTAAGTACGTTAAACCGGCTAGCAGTAGCCAGTGTACTGCATATTTGTTAAAAAAATAATAGAACAAGTTGCACTCATGCGCTTCTCAGGGTTGGCATATTGGCCTTTTTCAGGCCAAATAACTCGATTCTGGCTTCTTTTTTTCTTGTTTGGCCTCGGATAAAAAGCTGGGCATTTGGCTACCCCTTTCGGCCTCTTTTGCTCTTGGAATTATTTGAATATTTTAAATAGACAATGCCCTCTCCAATTTTGTTTCACATGGTATTCATGCATGCATGCTTAAGACTCGTGGACCGCGTGGTGCCATAGGAAACCTGAGAACGAGCAAGTGCTATGACCTACAAAAGTACGTCCATGAGTAAGTCACTAAGTCAGAGCTAAAAAAGGCTTGGGTACTAGCTTCTAATTTGGCTTCTTTTTGGTCACTTTTTAAATTACGGCAGTTTGGCCTCCCATAATTGAATTTGGCTACTTTTGAAGCCACGTTTGGCTCCGAGCATGCGCAAAAGCCTACCAACCCTGCCACTTCTAAAAGGCACGACATTATTCTCAGCCACATACATTATTTTGACGATAATAAAAGAACAGAAAACATTTTCGGTGTTTCTATAAAATTATAGGCTTTTAATGTTTAAACTTAGCTTACTAATGCGAATCATTGACATGCTTGCTGACATTTGGCGTTCAAATACCGTTTTTCGACTTCTGACTTAATCGGGTTTTTGTTGCTTCTCATATTCAGTAATCAGTATGGACTTTAGTCCATGTTTAATTGTTTATTTAATACAAACATTGGAAAATTTTGTTTAGGCTCACGCATCATCTTCAAGCTGCAGGCCCAATAGCGTGTTAATCCGGTCCTGAGTGATGAAGCTGGTCCAGCAATTAGGTCTTGCTATGGAAATACTTCCATGTTCTTAAAATGTGAAAACAATCATTTTCTAAAGAAACGACCACTAATAATGCTTCAACCATGGCATAGCTTGACCAAATTTTCGGGCTGGCTTCCCTACTGGAGAGGAGTCACTATTTGAGACCTTAAGCACACACTTCGGCAGGGAGAGAACGGCGGCAAACCAAAATGAGCTCTATTAAAACATATATACGAGTGTATCATACTTGCTTGCAAATCTTGTAATGTAGTAAATTACCACTGATTTGAATGTTACACAAGGTCATGTCCGTCAAATGATTTGTATCTACTCCATTTACCAAACGACTTGTCACGGCTTGTGTGTCTGGTGTTGTGAACTAGTATAAATTTGTAATGCGGCGTTCTAAATGTATAGCCTCAATTACGCATAAATTATTCATTTCTTCTGTACGGCATGCCAAACTTAAGTCATTGTCTGCCATTGTTTATGCTGAAAGTCCCTATTACTTATTCCTGACTTTTGCTGTTATTATACATTTGCGCAGGTCAACTTAAATTTCCAGCAAGGTATGAGAGATTTTATCATCAATGGAAGAACTGGAGACATCAATGCACGACAAGTGAGTTTTATGACCGAAGAGTAGCTTTTTTCAAAATTAACCTACTGCTGCTATGATGACAACTAAGATTCTAGCATGATTTTCTTGAACCATGTCAATAGAAAATTGCATAACTTCGAGAAAGGATGATCGAGTTTATCAAGTCATTTAATGAACATTATACACATTACACTCACTTTTTTATTTATGGAGACTAAATTTAGTAAAATTGAAAAGTTTGGTCGAGACATGTTGTGAAAGACGGACATTATAGCCTTGCAAAGTAGGCAAATTTTGTGTATTTTTGTATAACGGGCGGAAATCGGTGAACTAATTTTTAATATAGTTAAAAATTTCTGCGTGTACATAACATTTCGTTACTAAATCAACTATATGTTTGTCCCACAATTTGTCTGAGTTGTGACGTCTTCAAATTGTTATACTTAACACACTGAAAGTGTAGCAAGTAGGGACTGTTCAAATGGGCCAAAGTTATCTCGGTTAGCGAGAAAACTTTTCGGCAAATTTGCAAGCGAGGTCTCGCCTTATTAACAAATGGTACGAAAAATTAGATTGCGTTCATATGAGACGAAAAGTTATCTTGCTTACCAATATCTCGTTTGTTGAAAGGCGAGATCTCGGTTAGCTGGATAAAACTCTCCCCATATGAACGAAATTTTCCCGCCTACTGGGATACTTTTCTGTTTAGTCAGCAACTTTTCGACATGCAATTTTACAAAATGGCGAGCGTAGGTGTCACAGCCGGAAACTTCCGGCCCCCAGTAGGCGGAACAACGTTTTGCCATACGAATAGAATAAAGCTCTTTGGCTGGTCGAAAAGTTTCCTCGCTAACCTGGATAACTTTCGCACATATGAACAGAACAGGCCCTAAAAAGCCAAACAACTTATTCTCTTATTTTCTTTCACATGAAATCTTTGATAGTTTACCTCACATTGGCGTCCCGCCTTAGCATCTTTAATGGTCTCACAAATGCTATAATTCAATAAACTCTGTTGTAAAAGCCCCATGAAATTTTCAGTTGCTTTGACAACCGCCGACACAACAGCGCAGGCGTATGCGTTTGTGTCAGCGGATTGAAAATATAAACTGAACACTTCATGGGGTTTTCAATGTAAAGTTTATTGAATTTGATGATTGAATTCAAAGAGCTGTAACAATAACTAGAAAGAACCCATTTACTGATACGAAAGCCTTCTGATGAAACGAGTTGAACATGAGGTGCTTTTATTACTCCAGGATATTCCTGCATTTTTTGCAACTCTGACAAGCGGTCACATCGGACCTAATTATGCTGGTGACGCAATCAAATTCAATGACGTCACAATAAATATTGGAAATGGCTACAATTCTGGCACTGGAAAATTTACTGCACCAGTTGATGGTATTTATCAAATCAGTTATTCTTATTTACAACAAAGTGGTAAGTCCAGCTCCGTTCGTTTGATGAAAAATGGCAATATGTATACAGAAGTACATGCAAACCACCAGAATCATGATCAGTTGAGTAAAACTGTTCTTGTGCAATTGAAAAAAGGTGACGTAGTATGGATACGCCTACATAAAGCTTCTAATCATGGTGTCTACGGTACTGGCAGATACACAACCTTCGCAGGATATTTGATCTCTTATTAACGAACGAATAGCAGAACTTATCAATTAGTTACAGAACATTACATAAATTTAGTAACGGAACTGGATTATAAATGGTATGACCTTTTAGTTCAATTCTCTGTAATAGGATTCAAACAAATAATTTAGGATTGATATACAGTGTACTGAAAATCAGACGGTGAGTAAAAACGAGGATTTACTCCTAGCGTTGTAATTTGGAAAAATAAAGTTGTGCAGAAATTTTGTGCAAATTGATCAGAAACACGAAGTAAACAATGAGACACAATGAGACACTTCAGCGAACCACCATGTAGCTAAATCACCATTGTATATAGGCATGTTTCGATCCAAATTACTCGTACTAGAAGTTTTTATTGCAAGTGAAATGCTTCACCAGTTTACCAACGCGAGTTAGCCATATTTTAAACGCAGGAATAGTTTGTTGTTGCTGTGTATTCATTTAATGTGATCTACGCGACTATGCACACTGCATTCGCAAAATCAAAGCAGTAGGCTTATGATGTTCTTTTTATTCAAGTAGCGATGCGACATAACATTTTTGATACGCATCTTACAGGGGTTTTCCACATTATGGAGAGTTGAAGCTTCACTTTTATACATTGCGGCAAACGGCAGGGTTGATTTTTCTTGCCAGAATTTCTTCGCTTCTCATCTTTTTTGATTTTTCATTGTACGTCAAACACTTTCATGTTAACTTCCTCTGCTGACAGAACCATCTTTGCCTTACCGTCTTTTTAGTTGCTACTTTTTTTTCGCCTGCTGTTTGACGTTTACCGTTGAACGCGAAGCTTAAACTCTCTTATTATTAAGATCCGACTGCACCCAAGAATTATGACCTTCAGTTTTTTCTTACTCATTTCTAATACGTAATGCACTATGGACTAGTTGTTGCAAAATGTTATTCTGGAGTGGGTAAATTCCATCACTTTCCCATCTTCCACGCTACTTGTGAGTTGCTGTGCCACTGCTAGTTCTGACATTGCACTTCAGGGTAAATCAACAGATTCATGAGCTTGTGAATTTATTGGCCGAGCAAAACATGTTTGCGTACCCAGCTATTTTCCAGATCATCCTAAAAAGAGTTTATGCTTGATTAGTATTTCGAGGAACATCCACTTTTCTCAGCGCCCAAGACTCGGCACATTGAGACCAAACACATCCCATGTAATACTGGGCAAACCCATGTACCATATTAGCCCGTAGTTTGTTCAAGCATCGATCCTGGATATCTTGTTTGTTAGTTTGGCTAATTTTCCTTAGAAAGTGAACGGAGCACTTAAAGTGTCATTTTCATTCAGATGCCACTAGGTCACTAACATTTGACGTCCGTACACCCATAAACAAGTCAGATTGCAATAAACTAAAAGTTTTTCGTGAAAGTTCCATTGTCAATACGTTATGCATTAACATTTCTGTCCTGGGGAAATATTTACAAATTCCAATCAATAGTAATATATTTCCACCACTACTTTCCAATGAATTGGCTTGTTCTTTCCAGTGCTGTAATATTACTTTTTTTTTGTAACTAGTTACAGTTACAGTTACGTCATCAGAAAATTAACTAGTTACCGATACAAGTTACATTTGAAAAAAAGTAACTAGTTACAGTTACCAAGTTACTTTAAA